>PVLA01000682.1:214008-406537 GCA_004027455.1 Hydrochoerus hydrochaeris | reverse complement strand
ATATATATGTGAATTACACAAATTACAATTATCAGTACAAAACATTACAAGATCCTCGTGCCCAATTCCCACATGCGGTGTCCTTTTCCTGGAGAAGCGATTCCTTGAAGCGCTCTCCTCCACCCATGGACCTTGTCACAAGGCATGGATGGACTAGGACGTGGCATGGATGGAAAAGGGAGCTGCACATCTAATCCATTTTATCATCATGTTTCTCTGCCTCCCATTTGATGAATCATCTTTCTTCTTCTTTACAACTTCCTTACTTCAAAGCCTTAACTTTTTGTTCAGAAACTCTGCAAAATAGTTTACTCCAGATTTTCTCCCCTGCAGAGCATCCACTTTCTCAAAGCTGTCTGGTCTGACATTGTTTTTCTTTTCTCCTTATCCTTAGGCTATTTTATACCTAAAGATCAAAGATCAAAGTTATGGACTATTCCTTGAACTTCTTTGGTAGGTTTCTGTTTCAGTCTGTGTAGGATATCTGGAGAAAGCAAAACAGACAGTTAAACATATTTAAGGTAAATGATGTAAAGAGGAAAAAAAGGGTCTTGAGTTATTATAGTACTAAATTTACTATAATTATCCATCAAAGATTTTAATATGAAAGAAGTAACCAAAATCATGTAATTTTAGTACTCTCATTTTGTAAGTAATGAATCTGGGGTTCAGAGAAGATAAGTAATTTGAGAACAAATAAGTTTTCTAAGGTTCTGGAATAGTTATTGATAAATTTAGTTTTAGCCCCTCAATAAAATATTTTTCTTTTATAACACTTTATTTGTAGCTTTCCAGTGATTCTATCTATCTATCTATCTATCTATCTATCTATCTATCTATCTATCTAATTATCTCCATCTACTGTATCTTTTAATCCACTCAATCCATAACTATAATTCAGAGCACATTCGTAAAGGAGTGCTGTGTTCATCTTATGTGCTGTGGGAGCTTATAAGACACACAGATATATGAAAAGCATGATCTTTCTTTAATTGATTTGGCAAATATATGCGTTCTCACACACACACACAAGTAGCTATGTTGCAAATGTATGTTAAGTCACTGTTTGAGTTAATAAATGAAAGTATCACAATGAAAAGATAATAAAGAACTTGCTTTGCATCACACAACTTTTATGATTAAATAATTCTTGAACTCACCTATGAAAACTAGAGAAGCAGAAGTAAAGGAACATGAAAAGGTTTCTGGAGTTCTGGGCAGGAGGCACAGCATACAGTTTCTTATCCCTCAGCTAAGGGCTCCCTTGGAGGGGAATCTGACTGCCAGCAAAGCATCATGAATGAGACATTATCTTGGGTTTGGAAAAATATGGCAGCGATAAGGAGCTAAGACTGTAATGAAGATTATTCTGAAAATTTACTATGAGCTCCCCAGTTGACAAGGAGACAGCAGAGACAAAATTAATGTGGTTGTTTTCATAAACCATATCCTGGGGACTGATTAGGGATAGAAATCTAAAACAGAAAGCAGCTTACATAGACTGATATTTTTGTTTTTTAGAATATTCAATGAAAAGAACTGGCTTCAACGGTATAGTAGCTCAAGAATTTCTAACACCACTGCCTGCATTTATGTGGCAAAAGTTATTATTTACATATCTTTTTGGAAATTGAGATAAGGGTTAGAACACTGTAGGTGTACTAAAGTTCTTAGATGATGTAAATCAATAACCTATCAGTAGTTGACTGCTTGTTAGAAACCGTTTAAATAAATTGCAGGGGATTAATACTGTTGGAAGAAACTACAAGGATGTGGGTATGAATATTTTATTCATTCATTCATTTATTTAGTCTTTTTGAGGCAGGGTTTCACTTTATAGTTGAGGCTGGCTCTGAGCTCACTTTATAGCACAGGCTGGCCTTGAACTCAAGACAATCTTCCAGCCTCAGCCTCCCAAGTGCTAGGGTTGTATGCGTATGCCACTACACCTGGTTTTAATCTTGCAATCGTTATACATTAGCATGATAATTTGTTCATTCATGATGTGATGGTGGGAACTATCCAAATATTGTAACAAAATTAATGACTTAAAGATTTTTTTTGCATTTTTTTTCCTCTTGCACTTTAAGTGAGATCAAAACATGGAATGGAAAAGTGTGACAAGACAATCAATCACTCACATAGTATGTCTACTTTGAACCAAGTTCTGGGAGAGGAAGTATTAGTTTAATGAACTATTTTATGTATTTTGGTATTTCATTAGACTAAAAATACTATCCTTCCAACTTTGTCATTTTTTTCTTATATATTAAGATTTTATGATCTTTCCCTACAGAAATTCCAGATTTTACCTAATTGAGAAGTTCTGATCTATTTGTGATTCTAGAAATACAAAGAGCTCATAAAAGAATCAGTGTGTGCTACCACATAAAATAAATATGCATGTAAAGAATTCACAGAAGACAACAAAGTTATGTCTCAAAACCTCTGAAATATGACCTGTTTTTTGTTTAAGAACCCCTGATAAAAACTTACAAAGAATTCCTTCACTCAGGGCAAATAAATCTCACCTACCCTGAGAGAAACAGAAAAACAGATATGCTGGTCTGATTCATTCTGCCACTTAAAAGAAGAAAATGACAGACTGTATGGAATGACAGCTGATCCAATTAAAAGCTCATTAAACAATATAAATTTAATAATTATTTCTCTTATGCATGTTTGTATTAATAAGGATAATCTATTCTTATGTTGAGAAAATAAACTTCAACTCTTAGTGGCTTAATAAGACAAATTTAATTCCCATTTTTGACACACAGGACAAGTGGGAGTTACACAAATGTCCAAGGGGATGGTAGATCTACTGCTAGGGGCACAGCCTCCTGGGTAATCCAATGAAGGAAGAGAAAGGAGGAATATATATATATATATATATATATATATATATATATATATAATTCTTAGCCAACAATTGACAAATGCTACTTCATGTAAGCAACAACAACTGCAGGAAATCAGGGAAGGGCAATCTCTGCCCTTGTACCTTGAAGAACAGGATAACAAGACTACTAGATATGAGAGGATATTAAAATCTCTACTGTGCCTCAGAGAAGCAAAAGAAAATTTACTCCTACCTCAAAGCATCTTCCTATAAGCATAAAATGAGTGCATGTAAAAGGATACTATTAGTATGATAAAATATAAGATTCAAAAGCCAGAAATGGTGGTGCCTTCCTGTAATTCCAGCTCTTTGGAAGCTGAGGCAGGAGGATCTCCACCAGTTTAATGTCACCTTATGGTACTTAGTGAGTGCAAGGCCAGCCTGAATTACAAAGTGTGACCTTGTCTCAAACAACAACAAAACAAAAAAAACCAAACAAAACAAAACCAGAACTATAGTAGAAGCTGCAGAAAGAATTTATTAAAATTGTTTAAGAAAACTGAATTTTATTGATGTTTTCAGTAGTTGGGTTGGAGAATAAAACTGATACTGATGAGTTATGACATTTCAATTCACAGGAATCTTTTCTGAACCCATCTTTGAAATTTGTAACATTCACATTCAAATTATTCTTGTTATTATATTTAAGATGTCAGTTTTTTTTTAGGGAATCAAAAATTGCACTGCCTAAAACAGCATGCTTTTTGTATTCTTTTATTGTTGTTGCTGATTTATTAAAACAATGTTGTGACATCACACTTGATGTCTGGAAGGACCGTTGGTGCATCAAAATTCAGCAATACTCTATGAACTTGCAATTTTTGCTATTGCAAATGTTTTGTTATTGAACTTCTTAATGAGCTCAACGAATAGCAAATAAATGCCAAGAAAGAATAATGCTTACTATTTAAGGAATAATCTCCTGTATTTATTCTGTATTCCTCATTCTGGCAGAAGGAAAGCTTTGCAAGACTGCATATAGCTGTGTACTTCAGCAAGGATCAATAAGTGCAATTACTTCCTGTTTATTTAGAAATGAAATGTCCAGCAGTTCAGTCTTCTTGACTGTATAGATGAAGTGTGCAAAAATGAGCCCTAAGTAGTGAGAAGAATTAGCCACTATAAGATTCACATACTATTTCACTGGCATATTACAGAGTAACTTAGATTTGTTCCTATAATTGTAGCAGTTTGGTATAAAAACAACCTTGATTTTCAAGTTCAACCGCCCCCTTCACACCTCTTCTCCCCAGCAAACCAGTCCACAGCAAACACTGTGCTAGAATGAGGAATGAAATTAGGGAGAAAGTGATGCTAGGCTTTCTCAGTGACAGGGAAAAAGTGACAGTTAATTATCAGAAAGGCTTACCAGTAAGATTGCAAGTAAATACCAAAAATTCAGTTCAAGATAAAACAGTTTATCAAACCATATAACTGAAAAGACTAGCTGTGGAGGGAACTTCAGCATGGTTCAGTTATGATTTTATTTCTACAGTCTTAGTTTCTATGACACTAAGATTGGCTTACCCTTACTTTTTCATATTTCAGAAGCACTGTGACAGTGATACACTTTGTTTCACATTCAAAACAGGTGGTTATTTTGTTTCTGTTTTAGCCCTGTCTGAACTGCTACCTTTGGTCCAAAGCTGCCCCCGTACATTTAGATTTGTCCAGAAGTTTTCTCTGTACATGGTGAACTGCAACCTAACTTTAATGTCTTAAAAAGACAAAAACAAAACAAAAAACAAGCTGTAGCTTGTTCTCTTAACAAGTAGGCAAGCCTCAGCCAATCACAAGTAGCAAGCTGCTCAAACTATGTGTAGATGAGCCAGACCTGAGCTGTGAGCAATCGTGCGCTCTCTACATTTCACTTCACTTTTCTGCCTGTGACTTCCATTTCAGCGGCTATAAATATAACTCGCCATGTGGTAGAGCAGCGATTTCTGAGCCATTTTTGGTTCAAATTGCTGCCTGAATGCTGAATCATAAACAAAGCCAATTAAAAACTGCAAGAACTAGATTTGTTGTAATTTTCCTAAAGCAAAACCAATCAATTTCTCTGTTCAGGAGACGGTAAGCTCTGACGGCACCGTGCTGCAAACAATCACTGTGGCAAAAGGATTGAAATTAACCTGATCGGATACGCATTTCGAGACGGGCCAGTGAAACCCCTTCAACCACATGGTTGCCATTCAGGACAGGCATGAAGAAGAACATTGGAGAGAAAATCAGAATGTGAAAACAAAAAAGACAGCAAGCACAAATAAACATAGACCCGAGAAGTGATGAGATATGATAGCTGTGGCCATTTCATGGGGAGAGAATATTTCAATCCTTTCTTACTAAATATAGCATACAATAATTAATGCTTATAGTGATGGTATAAAATTATAATCTGTATATATGTTATTAGAGACTATGTTTTACTACATTTTCTAAACTCTGTGTGTGTTGTGTGTATGTGTATGTGCGTGTATACATGTGTGTGTGTGTGTGTGTGTGTGTGTGTGGTTTTGGAGGTTGAATTCAGGGCCTTGCATGCTACCCCTGAGCTGTATGCTCAGGTAGAGGCAATATTTTCTCTTGTAGAAATCAAGCTTGATGGCATAAGAATGATCAACTGATATATAGTTTTGTACTTTTCAACTACGTGCTCGACCTCATTTCATGGAAGAGAAAATGTGATTCTTCGAGAGAAGTCCCTGAACACCTGTGGAACAGGAACTCTACATTTTCAGAAAGTCTGAGTGTCAAGAAGGTAGTAAGAGGCAGTATAGAGAAGGCAGACTGGAGAGCTGCAGAGGATCCCTCCACACCGGAGTGTCTGCATATCTCTGTGATCCCCTGCCTCTGGGAACAGCTCTCTTGGATGGGATAAAACCTTCACTTCAAAGTTACTTTCACTGGAAAAGTAACTCTTTTTAAGATAAGGCATTAGTTGTAATTTTTTTTACATCCAGTAGTACAAGGTCCGGTTAGTGTGGCCTCTGGTTAACTTTCCTTCAGACCTTAAAGGAAAGCAAAATTTCCATAAGTAACAGTGTCAGTCAGGGCCTTTGTGAGAAGCAGATGGTACCTTCAATGGTTTAATTTGCAGTTTGCGATAATCCACAGATCTCCAGTCAGCGTAACCCACAGGGAGTGTAGTCTCACTGAGCTGATAGCAGCAGGGAATATTGAAACCCATAGGTCTGGAGGGTCATGTGGAGGGAATAGTTAGTTACTAGATGAAGAGAACCCCAGATGGGAATGCACTTTTTGTCTCAGAAACCTACTCATCCTATTGTGAGCCAGCAGCCAGTGAGCCAACAATCAATATTATGGCCCCATTCTCCACCATTTTATATGTGGCTCCTGCATTTGTTGATTTCATTCAATACTCAGGAGCCTGTAAGTGAAAATCACGGACACAGAGCAGATAGAGAAGACTAAAGAAAAACTGTTCTCAAATAATAGTTACCTGGAACAATAACATTCCTTGCTTTTATACCTAAAAATGACAACTCAGTCATTAGAACATTTAATTTGATTGGAAAGACCTTTCAGAATAATAAGATCTATATAAAACATGCCTCTACAAATAGCTCAAATGTTATACCTGAAAAACATTACTCTTTACTGATCTGCAACCCATTCTGTGTGACTTCATAAGCTGATTAGTATTTTTCTGTCCAGCAGTATGATTTCCTAAAAAAGTCTTCAGTCTTAGTAATACTTAGTTAACTAATGTGGTAACATGCACTGAGTGAAGCTGTAATTCCTCCTTAAATGAACAAGGAAATGGGCTGAGGTTGTGTGCATGTGACTTCTCATTAGATTATAGACACAGCAGAGATTTCACTGTTACCACACTGTTACTACAGTGCCATGTCAGGCTGGCTTCAAAGTCCCCTGATAGAGGGGACACTAGTAAATTATAAGCATCTCTCCTGGGCCGCTGGCACTGATGCAGCAGCCCTTACCAGGGCACTTGGAAGACTTGCTTCTGATTAAACAAAGAACAGTAGATCTTTAGTGAGATAGCCCCAGTGAAAAGGATTGTCTGTGTCCTATGCAGAGCATTAGTATTGTTTTTGCTGGAAGTTAGAAAACATATCCCCCATCATCAGTATTAGCATATGAATAGAATCTTTGTTTACCTTTTACAATTGTGCCTGGCTCAAGGCCTAGTATTTTGTGTTCTTTTTGCTTTTTTCTTTTTTAATTAAAAAGATTTACATTGAGAAAGGTTCAGAGAGTTCCCATATTTCCCCGGTTCTCCACATGCACAGTGACCCTATTATCTGTGCTTGATACATTTGTTACAACTGATAAACTTAGGATGATACATCTTAATTACACAAAGTCCTCTGTTTTCATTAGAATCCACTCCTACTTGTACATTTTTTCATTTGGATAAATAGATAACAAATGAACCCCTTAATACAATATCATGCAGAGCATTTTCATTGCGTAAAAATCCATCAGTGATTCAGTTGTTCATTGCCTCCAATTCCTAGAAACCACTGATCCTTTTGCTGTTTCCATAGTTTTGCCTTTTTTGAAAACTTCTACAGTGGGAGCAATGTAGACTGTAGACTTTTCAGACTTCTTATTTTCACTTGGTAGTATGCATTTAAATTCCTTCCATGTCTTTTCATGACTTGATCATTTATTTCTTTTAATGCTAAATAATATTTCTTTATGGATGTACACAGTTTATTTGTCCACTCACTTACTGAAGAACATCTTCATTGCTTCAAAGATTTGATGATTATTTATAATGCTGCTATAAATATTGTTATGAAGTATTCTTATATAGACATTAGATACCTACCAAAGAGCATGATCCCCAGATCATATGGTGAGCATATACCTAGTATGATAAGAAAACCTTGTGCTTTGATACTCAACATTTATCTATCTATTCTATCTATCTATCTATCTATCTATCTATCTATCTATCTATCTATCTATCCGAGGCACCAAGGATTGAATCCAGAGCTTGCCTGCTGAGCTACAAACCCAGCAGTATTTATTTATTTGTTTTTAAAGATTTGACATACAGTCTGCTAAGTTTCCTGACTGTCCTCTGACTTCTTATCCTCCTGCCTCAGTCTCCTGAGAAGCTGGGATTACAGGCATGTGCTGCTACACCAGGCAGATGTGAATATTTTCTTATTCGTCGAACTTAGTTTTGAGTATTTAGTTCAGAAGATAAAGGATACATAAAGTGAGTTAAAGATCAGAAATACGGATTTAAGAGTCAGTATCAGGGATGCTACTGTCTGAAAACACGTTTACTGAAGTTTGAAAAGGCAGCGAGATCTCAGAAAAGTCCCTGTTTGAGTTAGTTTCTTAATAGACAAAGTGAGCTGGACTGGAAGCTCCACTTGTTTTTCTGCTGGGACTTTAGTGACTCATTGCATTTACATGAGCGCTAAACTGGAGTTCTGTTAGCATCTCAGGAAGACCAGGTGATGCTTCCAAAGACCATTCTTAAATCTGTGCTCACCATGAATTTAGAGTAAAAGCAAGGCTCTCTGGAGGAATTGTAGAGGAGGACCTTTCAACACATGAGCCCAGTGTGTCTGTCAGTTTAATACGACAGTTGTCAGTCAGTTATACCCTCCTTAGAAGGGAGCCAGGGAGCCTTGTTTGCTATTTTACAATGTTAATCAGTGGCGTTTCTTGCTCCTCTCACTGGCTTAGCAAAGTGTTTCTTTTAATCATGTAGATTTGCTAAAAGACATTCTGGTATTTGAATGTTCTCTGCAGGATATAAGAATTCCTCTGGTTGTCAAGATGATCAATAAAAACCATATCCAGTTGATAATTGCGGATGAGCTTCACTGCTGCTAACTCAGCATCCTTAACCCCACCCTGGTCTAAGATCTCTTAAATCAGAATCCAGCCTCACACCCATAAACTTGTGAGTTAAATGGTTTACATGAGAGGCTCATATGGGGCAGACAGGAGGAAACCATCATTCTCCAGAGAATGGGGTAGGTAGTACAGTGTAAGGGGAGGAGGGATAAGGTAAACTCCAGGCAAGTTTGTGAGAAGCACTCACCCTCACTGTTGTTCACTGATGACTGAGACCTGCATATTCTTGAGCACACCTGCTCTGATGCTATAAGATGAGATAATTTGCAACTTTTTGCTTTCTTTTAGTTATAGCTCTTCCAACAGCTGTGGAAGGCTCTTATTCCCTGATTTAAAAAAATTTGCTTCATATGTGGTACGCTTTACACATTTTATCTAATCATTCCCCGAGAGACTGTACAATCCATTTTTTTCTAAAGGAAGACATTTGACAGAATGATAGAAGACATAATTTATCCATGGACTCTCCTATTCCATTGGTCAATAGTTTCCGTACAGGGCATTAATTATTTTCATATATTCCAGTAGCTCACTGTGCCTTAAAATTAACAAAAAAGGCCAGTGGCCTGCTGTGAGGGCTATGCAGTGTAGGAAAGTCAAGAAGCCCTCTCAGGGTAGCCGATGCATATTTGTTCTGTTTGCTCAGAAAGCTGATTCCAGCAGTGGCAGTGGTGGTAGAATAAATGGCTAAAGACCCTATGAACAAGTGAGGCCAAGAGAATCTGAAGTGAAGCACAAGAATGGTTTTCTACATGAGATTCAGGGTCAGGAGTCTTGGATTTGGTTTTTGGTATATGTCATTGTCCCTAGGTCTGGAGGCTAAAAGTCAGTTGCCAGGATGCCAGCACTGTGAATTCTTGTAAGAATCATTTTTTAGGTTGCAGAAATTCTAAATCTTTGTGAAACTTTGCATTTTAAAAAGACAGCTAGCTACCTATCAGGCCTCTTTTCATAAAGGTACTAATTTCATTCTCAAGGGATCCATTCCAATGAGCATATTAATTTCTAATGACTGTAGCTATACACACCATTACATTGAGATTAAGGCTTCAATATGGGTAATTTTATGGTACACAATTTTTCAGTCCATAAGATTATCCATATAATTAGCCAATACATGTATATTACCCTTTTGTCATCTAATTTTCTCAGCCACAAGACAATAATGGGGACATTAATCTTGAAATCACTCCGATTTTGGGGTGTTTTTTTTTTGGAGACAGGGTCTTGCTATATAGTTTAGGTTGGCCTTGAACTTAGTCCAGATTGGCCTCGAACTCACTGCAATTCTTCTGTCTAAGTCTCCTGAGTTTTGGGGTTGCAAGCAGGGACTACCACATCTGACACCATTCTGAAGACTGAAAGAGGGAAAGTACATATTATACTTCACATCTTGCCAGGGACATAACAAAGGCTGCATAGATTTATAGTTCTTTTTGTGATAATGGTTTTATTAGTTCTCCAGTAGATACTGATTCAAATAGGAGAAAGGATGGAAAATTCCCCAGAGTTTGCTGCTTTTGCGTACATACCTTGCCATTAAGATGCTCCCACCAATCCTGATCAGACCCTTGAAAAGACACAGCAAATGATTTCCTTCTCTTTTCTTTCCTTCAGGAAACTTTGGAAGGACACGAATATTCGAAGGTAGTCTTACATTCTTAAATGTAAGGTAGATTGGATGGAACCCAAGAGATGGAACACTTTGAAAAATCTTTGTTTTTCTGAACTAACTCTATCTTGGTAGAAATATAACTGGAAACAAGGTCCAGCAGCCCATCATGAACAAAGGCTCATGATGTGGGCCACACACCTTCTATTTCAAAAGCCCTGTACAATTAAATAGTTGTATAAGGGGAAACACAACCTAAGAAGCATAGTGATAAAAAGCGATAAAGTTCTGTATAAAACATTAAAATTGAGGATACATACAATTTAATGATCTCTTGCTCTTTCTTATCTGTAAAATTAAATTTGAAACTAGATAACATTAACCTCAGTTTAGTCTATGCTGGTTATTAACTCTGGATATTTTACATCAGAGATTTGGCATATTAAAGTAAATTGAAATTATCCTAATCAGTTAACTATAGTTTTTCACTTCTATGTAGAGTGTTAAACAGCAATTTTAAATGAAGTATTTTTACTGGATAATAGAACATTTGGATTGATAGATAGAATACAATATAAAATATTCAAGATTTTTTTATTATTATTACATTTTGGAGGGTTTTTTTTTTTAGCTCCAAAAGAAAAGTACAGTACCTATCCTTTTCTATGAACAGGTAAGAACTTTATTTTCATTAAAGCCCATTTATAAAAAACACAAATCTCAGAGTTTGTGTGGCTCTGCTCACTTGAAAGCCTGGTAATCACCCACTGTGGTCTGAATTCCATAACATGGAAATTTTAGAACAAATGGAAATTCCTTGTGGCCAAAGTGTGCTAGCATTTTCCTTTCAGAGAATGTTGGTTTTAGTAGACTATCTTGGCAGGCCAAACCTATCACCATGTATGACTTTGATGTACTTGATGTATCTGAAAAATATGGGCATATTTTAGGATAAAACAGGAGATCACTCTCTCGCCTAAGACTTAATTTGCCTGCTCACATCATGGCGTTTGTGCAACAGGTTACAATTCATTACCTCAGAATGTATGCAATGCTACTCACTGGATGACACAGTTCTTACCTGTGACAACCTGTAATTTCAGAGAAAATGACTCAAATTAGTCATTTGATGTCACGAAGAAGAAGAAAATTGTTGATTGTCTGCATTCTCATTTTTCAGCTGCTTCCTTTGATTTTATTTGTCAACACTCATACTATATCATCCATTCAGGTTCCAGCTTCCCTTGATTTTGAAGAATTATGGTCAGACAGCAATTCAGGGGGTGGATAGAAGAGCTTCATTTGAAATCAGTTGCAATCGTTTCTACCCACGATTTCCATATTTAGGAAGTGAATTCAAACTTGCTAAATTTCACTCATTAAGCATACAGACACGAAAGAAAGACTGCTGTGCAATTTCATATATGAGCATTTGCATTGCCTCACATGACTTATACTTGAGCCAAATGGAGGTGAGTGGACAGTTGAGTCTAGGATATGCTCTCTGAAGAGAAAATCTTAGCATACTGTTTGGCTATTGGACCTAAAGTAGATTAAGTCAACCAAGGTGAGCTCTATACCTCCTCCTGCCTTTTTGATTAAGAATATCTTTTTTAATCTTCATCTTCATTTTTGTCTGTAATTGTATCTATCCTTGACACAGTGACACTCCCTTCCAAGATTTGCAGAGTGTAGATACAGCTTATTCCTAGTCATTTATTACTGAAAAGTCTTTACCTATAATAACAGTAGCAAAATGAAGGCAGAGAGAATCACTTCTCATACTTGAGCTATGTGGGTTCCAGCACTGTCAATTTTTGAGTGAGGATCTGGGAGCTTATTTTTTCAAAGTGAAGAATTTATATATTAAAAAAAGAATTTATACATTTGACAGATATTTAAAACTAGATCATTCTTCTCTGGGGCAATTTTATGGGGATTTCTAGTGATGATTTTTCTTGCCTCCATTGCTGGAAATATTTCAAATACATTTCCCTTGATATAGATGAATACATCTCTTCTGGCTGATAATTTATTGTTTTCCTTTCAGAATCAAGACACTGCTTTGCTTGAAGACTTCATTCCCTTCTAGCACTTTTTCTTGGACAGCATTTAAGCTATTCATCCCCTAGTACTCTCCGGAGGATACCCTGAAAATTCTGGAAATAGATGCTGTCCCCAAATTTGTAACATCTTTTTCCTTTCCTATAAGAGCAGCTTCCTGGCCATGGTCACTCTCTCTTTATTCTTCTCAGGTGTCTTCTCAGTCTGCTATGTCTTCCAAGTTCTAGACAAAGCAGATGAAGTTCTCCAAAACATCCCATTAAAGTTTCTTTTCTGATATTCAAAAGATAGAGAATCCCTCTCTGTCTCTTTCATTTGTATGGAGAGAGCACTCCAAGCATCATCATGGCTCATTTCCAAAGTTCTTTATGTCTACCTCCTCTTTCTTCCCCAACCTGTTCAAAAGATGGATGTGAATTTTCAGCTAGAAGTTGAAAAACTCACTCTTTTCTCCCTTTTTTTCTTGAAAGTCTGAACATTAGAATTTTACACTTATGATAGTTGGATCTCATTTGAAACTGATTCTAAATAAGTCCATTTTATAGGACCTAGAAAATAAAATTAGCTATTCAGATGAGAACATACTATAGCCACTTTTAAAAAAATCTAGTCAAAAAATTTTAATGAAATTTTTCATGGTAGGAGAAATATCAATGTAGGTACATATTTCTTCTATTTACACAAATTATTGTTATTATTGTTACTATAGTTATATGAAGACTGAACTCAAGGTTACTACTGAGTGACATCCTCATTCCTTTTTATTTTTGATTTTGAGATGGGTCTTGCTAAGCTTCTCAGGGTGAATTCTTGTCTCAGTCTCCAAACGTGGTTGGGATTACAGACATGTGCTACCCTGTCCAGATATTATTTGCATAGGAAGCTTAAATTAATAGGACTGCAAGATATATATTTATCTAATTCTATTAATTGCAGCCATTCTTCCTTAATATCTTTGTTGTCTTCAGAAATCCTCCAAGCAAAGTATTTAGTCTGAATCAGGAAAAGCAAATTGAATAGAATGTAAACTTTTCAAGTTGAATAGAATGTAAATTTTTCAATTATAAATCTCTCATGAATTGCTTATATCTTCTTAGCCAAGATTTTCACTCCAGCCCTCGTTGCAGCATTGAATTTAATACAAGTGTAATTTGATAGCTCCTCGCTCACTTTTATAGCAAAACTTTTGCTTTTGGTCTCTTTCTGTAACATGTCCTACTGGGATGCCTAAGAGAATCTGCTCAGCCATTCTAAAATATTCAAAAGAAAGTTGTTTCTCCGTGGAGCAACCCTTAGCCATTTGGTATGAAAATTGTACTTCTCTGTCTCAGGTGGACACTGTGGAGGTGATGGCTCCTCAGAAGTTCCCCTGTGCAATGCGCTCTAGTTGTTCTTTGTGCTGTAACCAGCTTAATGATGCAACCTCAAATTAATTTTCCCCAACTGCTCTATCTCGCCTTTCCTGTTTTCTACTCCAGTTACTTAAGTTCACTTCCAAAATAAATTATATATTCAAGCTCTCACTGCAGAATCTTACTTGGAAGAACCTAGGCTAAGATCATAATTTTTGTTTCTTTGTTCCTTGATGAGTTTGAAGCACTTAACACAGTGCCTGGGACGCGGCGAGCACTTATACACATTAGTGAATAAATTCCTGAATTGAAAGAGTATTGTGTTCAAAGGATAAGTGTCTTTTTTTACAGCATGCAGTCCTAAGGAAGTCTGCTCTTCTGTCGTGCTATTTCTTAAGAGTGATCATTAATGTATCAGTGTAGTCAGCAGCTTTCTGACATATTATCTGACACTTGCTGCATGGCTCTTCTCAGATAAAGGGAGTCACCTCTTCATGCCAGCGTAGGCCTCTCCAGGAAAATGATGCTTCTCTAGGTGAATTATAGTAGTCTAACATTATGTATTGTTCTTTGCTCATAAATAATGCAAAGATGATAGGAAGCAAAAATAAAGGCCAGTGATTTATTCCCCATAACCTTTATGCAAACCTCATAAGTTATACACAATGTTGTCTACACTATGACTGTGACTGTGGCATCAGATCATTTTGACAATGGCAACCATTTCATGTATTGAGGGCCAGATCTGAAGAGAACATTTCTTCTCATTTCCTTTGGGTTCTTTTGCCAGGAAGAAACACAGTGTTTTCTGAATGAAGCAAAAGGCTCAAGAATGAACAACAATGACATTTATTTAAAAAGAAATCAGTGCTATGAAATCATGTGGTCTCATCATGAATAAATTTATTTGCACAACATTTTATCATTTCTCACATGAAAACACATAGAAATTACACATGCATATGCACATATATTTACTTTTTTTTTTGCATCAGAAATTGAACTCAGGACCTCATACTTATCAGGCAGATGTTGTACCACTGAGCTAAACCTCCAGCCTTACATTTACTTTTTTCATTTTTAAGAGTACACAAATTGTAGGCATACACACATCCACATTTATATGTTTTTACAGTAGCATAATGAATTAAGAAACTCTTATCCACTTCCACTAGAATGTGAAAAGGTTAGGTTTGACATTTCCAGAGTGGAATAGTAAACCTCTTGCTATTATTTTATTTTGCATTTATTGATGAAACTGGCAAAGCAAAGCTGATTGGTAAGGAATTTTACATAAGAAACTGCATTGTAATACTTCAGCCTTCACTCTGCTACAGTTCTCCATGAAGTCACAGTGTATAATGAAAATAGGGTTCATATAAATCATAGATAACTTATATTTGGAGGAACCAAAAATTAAATAATTAGTAGATTAATCAGAAATATATGGATGAAGAGCAGAACATGAGTAGGTAATTCCTAAAATAAAGAGAATCAGAGAAAACACCACCACCACACTCCACCCAGTATCAATTCAATGTAGTGGAGTTTATTGCATTTTAAAGGTGTTGAGCTGTAACATTCCATAAAGTAACATATTACAGTGAAATTTACAGGACTCACTCTAGTAGCGTGACTCTGCCTTTCACTCAGTGGTGCCATGCAACCTATTTTCCATGAACTTTTTTGTTCTTTTTCGGAATTTCAAAATCCTTGAAGAAACCAGAGGAAATCACTGAAATGCAGCACAGGCTTAATTAGCTAAGATGACTAAAATAATATTGTTCATTATTTTTTATAGACACTTGGCAAAGCTTAAAATTTAAACTGAAGAGATGCTGCTGCTTTCTTCTAAATAAAAGTGCTGACTCTACTAAGATAAGCAACAACAAAAATCATTGCCCGTTTCATCTGTGGCACTGACCTTCAAAGAGAGGTTGCTTTCAGAAGGAGCACTCGACTCTGTTTCTTCCTTTGACTGCTATCTGGAGTCAGGTTTTGCTTTAGGCATGTTCTCATAAAGACACTATTTTTCTAATTAATTAAAAGAAAACATGATGGCAACATTAAGAATGGGAACCCTCAGTATTAGAAATTCAATTTCTAGCAATGGTCTTGTGCAATTACAAAGCAGCTGTATAACCTGGCCATCCTTGATTAAAAGCAATGACAATGACACACTGCAAACTATAAGTAGACAATACGATTTCTAAGTTTCTAAAACAAAAAGTAAGAACAATGTCATATATTTGAAACTTGATTGTCTCATAGGCTGGCTTTTTGGTGTTGTGTGTCAAAATAGCATAGATATTGCTATTGATAGACATGATACAATGTGCATAGAAGATAACTCACTCAAAGTAGTGTTAAAGAGAAAATTGAATTCTTACTGTTTGTTATTGAGAAGAATTAATAATGTTAAAATGTCCATATTAGCCAAAGACATTTCCAGATTCCATGTAAATCCCATTAAAATGTCATTGATTGTCTTCACAGAAGTAGAAAATAATTTTAAACAAACAAATAAGAGAGGTTAATTTTCAGGAGAAAAAAAGGAATGGGTAATTATGAAAAGTATGAACAAATTCATATCTGTCTATTCTTGTTTCTGAAACAAGTCATTAAAAGCAATATCTGTTTTTTTAATAGCACCTGGATTGAAAATAATAAATCATCAAATTGACAAGGGTGTTTATTATGTAACTATTATGTGTTTAGCCCTGCAATAAGGATGGTAGAAATAGCCGGTATGAGACATAGTCTGGATTTTTTTTTTTTTTTTTGAGGAAGGTCTTGCTATGCAGTTCAGGCTGGCTTTGAACTCACTATCCAGCCCAGGTTGGCCTCTAACTTGCGGTGACTCTCCCACTTCAGCCTCCTGAGTAGTATTACAGATGTATGCTACACACCCACCTGGTATAGATTTGAAAACAATACAATTGTAGTAGTCAGTTTAAAGTAAACAAATGCTAGCCAAAGAGACATTTACTATCTCTTATCTGGATTAATGAAATCTCATTTTTTTCTCTAAGGTTATTTTCCAAACTTTATTGATACTTGTCTCATCCTTTTTTGTTTTGTTGAACTGAGGTAAGTACCGATCCCAGCGTCTTCTCACTGAACTACATTCCTAGCAGTTTTCACTTTTAATTTTGTGATAGTCTCCTCAAGTCACTCTGGTCTGGCTCAAAGATGTTGTCTTTCTGCTTAATCTGCTTGGATAGCTGGAATCACAGGCCTGCATCATTATGCCTGGCCAATACTTCTTTTACACTTAAAAACAAACAAAAATAAGATTTTCATCACTCTCTTGTTGTTTACAAGATATGCCTGAATACTTGTTTTCCATGAGTTCTGATAGTTTCTTCTCACATCAGTCACTTCTGCTCATACACAGTATGCAGTAGAATTTTTTAGCTCCAGAGTATCTGTTTAGTACCTTATCTTGGCCCTACTTTGGTAAATTTGTCATTCCTGTTTTGGATGGTTTGATTAGCTCTTCTAATTTCACATTCAACTCTTTTAAACACGTTGGTCAGTTTCGTTGTTAATTTCACTACTTATCTGGTTAGATCACCTTTGAGCACGCCAAGATTATTAGCTTCCTCTTTAATCATTTCATGCAATTTATCTACCTGGTGTTTGATTTTTTTTTGCATCTGTACCTTTTGGATCTGTTGGGGGAGACAGGAGTCTTTGGAGACATTTTATTGCCATATTTTTACATGTGTGTGTGTGTGTGTGTGTATTTATGTGTGTGTGTATATGTGTGTGTGTGTGTGTGCCGATGGTTGAGATCAAGTAGAATGAAGAGACTTTGTTATTGGTATTAAAATCTTTTTAGTTTCTGTTTTCAAGTGATGTGATATAGGTTTTGTTTGTCAAGAGGTCTTGTCTACCACTTCAAACTACCTGGGTTGGATCTAGCTGTTGTGTTGTAAGGAGAGAATTCCTACTGGTTAGAACAGCATCCACAGAGACCCAGCCATGTATCAATCATGAGCATTAAAAGTTGTTTTAACAATTTTGTCGTCTTATCAGTGTGCTTGACAGACATACAGTGCAACTATTCTGGGTTGTGGAGGGAAAGAGAAAGGATGAAAGGTGTGGATGTCTACGAGAGCACTCTAAGTTCTTGGGAGCAAGAATGAAGAGAGAATGAAAAATAAAGATAGAAACAGAAATCTGGGGTCAGATGGAGCCCTTCCTCTGGATGGGAGAAAGGAGGAGACTGTTCAGCCATGGCAATGTGTTTGTTTATACATTCGTCATAGAATGACCCTTTGCTTTTCTAGCTGGCTTCTTACGCTCCATGTCCTCAGGACTGGAACAGCTGTTCCCCTCCAGCACTCCATGCCCTCGGGGGTTCCTTAGGCGCTCTGCGCCCTCAGGGTCTTCCCTGCATGCTCTGTGCTTTTGGTTCCATGTGTGTGAATGAACTAGCTCAGCAGCTACCAACAAAGGATAATAAAAGGAATTAAACTACGTTTAGTACATGTATCTAATCCCTACAATGAGCGTAAACATTATGTACTGCAAACAGGCATTAATAAAAAGAAATATAAAAATAAAAGTGAAAACAACTTTTATATATATATATATATATATATATATATATATATATATATATAAATTTTATTTATTTTTGTCTTTTGGAGACAAAGTTTCATAATGCAGTTCAGGCTGGTCTTAACTCACTTTGACGTCCAGGCTGGTTTGGAACTCACTGCCATCCTGTTGTCTTAACCTTCCGAGTGCGGGGATTATAGGTGTGTGCCACCATGCCTGGCTCCTTCCCATATGTTTTTAACATGTTCCCAGTGCTCATAGTATAAAATAAACTCAATTGTGTTTGATAAGTAATTATGAAGATGTTACAGCCTTACGTTGGGAGATAATTCTCCATAGGTCTTGATTTTCTACTTGTCTTATGTGAAAGTTGACCTTATATTACTACCAATCCAAAAATGTTTGCATACTGAATAGCTTCAGAAAAATGCAGATAGTATCTTCCTTCTGAATTAATGGTAAGTTTATTTACTATAAAATAAAAGGTAGCAATTCTCTCGACTTCCTTCATGTCAACAGGCAGGCAAATTTATTGAACACCACGGCGCATTTCATTTTACATTTAGTTTGCATAAGCTAGGGTTTTCTTACCTGCAATACAATCCACTATGAAGCAGGTGTCACCTGGACCTCCTTACATTGCTTTTTTGGAATCTGAACCTGGGAAACCGGCAACAATGCTGCCTCTAGCTGCAGTAATTGCTGTGAGGAATAAAGTTCCTAGCATTAGGTCTTCTGCTAGGACCCTTGGGACTGGGTCAGGTTACATTGTTAGCTCAGGTCTTTCACAGTTCTTTATGTTTTGACCCTATTCTTACTCCTTTTGTGCTTTAAAGTTTTATTTGACTGTCTCTCTATCAAAGGGAAAAGGACAAAGTGTCTGGATAGAGTCTTAGAGGAAAAGTAATTGGAATAGCAGAAAAATTATCTTTCCTAAATGACAGTGTGCAAGAAAAGTAATTGGAGAAGCAGAAAAATTATCTTTCCTAGTAGAGTGAAAGGAATGTCAAATGGGGTAGAGTAGAGGAATAATATTTTAAAATTATAACATTTTTGGAGTTTTCCACAGTGTGGACCATTACAAAGTTTCACTCTCATTATTCCTTCTTATACATATTCAGATACACACATTTCATTCTTAAAATTTATATAAATCAGTTCACAATTATCTTCAAATGGATTGGTGTGCCTAGGTTCAGTTTTACATAGACTTCCCATATATAACTACTTTGCTACTCTGCAATTCATGTCTTCCTCATCTTTACCAAATCCCTTCCAGTGTCCCCCATATCGTCTTTGCATGTGATCACACATAACCTCTCTGCTAATAGAGACTGGGCTTAATTCTGTCTGGTCCAATAGTTCCAAATATATTTTTAGTCATGCAATAATTTCAAAAGGCAATTTTTCTTTCTATTCGGTGTCATTTGGATTGAGGAAGGGTTCACTACATTCTTATTCTGCTGAGAAAAATAATAAATCTTCAAATTTGTGGTGTTCGTGCAATGTCCCTTGTATCGCCATCTTCTCTGCTATGAAATAACCACTTTAATCTTCTCCCTAAACTAATTATTCAGTTCGGATGGACTTTTGTGGATATGATGATGGCACAAAATACTGAAGACGGGGTCCAAGCTGTGAGCTATCAGTTCCCAAGTCTCTGTATACCACAGAATCTCTGTGGAGTACTTCATGCCCATTACAACCTCCAGAATGGTCTGGGGAGCTTGAGCTCCAACATTTAGAAATTCATCTTCAGGTCTATCAGTTTGGATGTGAGGCTTTGTTTTGTTTTGTTTTGCAGAGGCTGAGGATAAAATCTTAGAACCTCTTGCATATTAAGCAAGTACTCCACCACCACACTAAATTCCCAACCGTCTTGCATGTCTTTGCCCCATTCCTCTAATTCTGTGCTCTAGCTTAGTCTCTCCTATGCCATAGCTAGTGGATAATTTTTGTTCTGTCAAAACTCACCAGGATGTTTCATTTTCTTTTTCTTCTCTATGAGAGTGATTTTCTGATCTATCTAACACAGGCAGTACGTACAGCCTTTCTAAGATTAATGGAAAAAATACACAAAAAACGATGACCTACATATTGCTTTTATATGTTTCCTCTACATTGTTTAATTTATACACAAGCATACAAGTCAATAATATTTGTGATTTTGTTTGACATTTGTATGATTGAATTTTGTAGTGATTTAAGAAACAAAAACTTTGCATTATGTTTGTAGAACCTTATTGATTAGATGGGAATTCATTGAGCCTTTTAAGGATGCTCAATGTTTGAAAATATACTGATGTAGGGGTAAAGAACTAACAAAGTATGACAACCTGAAAAATGTTTTGGAGCTATAAAAAATCATTATGTCAGCTTTTACATTATTAACCTGTATCTGTTTACGATTCATCCAAAAATCTTTAACATAAAGAAATCACTTACTGAGAATACAAGGTTACATATTAAAGCAGATTAAAATACAAACTGTTGTGTCATTAGAGAATGAATCTTTCTAAGTATTTGCTATCACAATTTTCAGCTTCATTAGAGCATAATTGATAAACAGAAATTGTATGTATTTTAGGTGTACAGCTTGACCTTTTGATATATGTATGAAACTTTTGTGCATCCTGAAATTATCACTATAATCAAAGTGGTTAGTTTTTCCATTACATTTTTTTCTTTTATTTGTGGTGAAAACTCTTAAGAAAAATCCTCATAGCAAATTGCATACAGGTATATAATATAGTGCTGTTATTGATAGTTATCATGCTGTATGTTATGCCTCCAGAAGTTATTCATTTTCCATAAATGAAATTCTGTATGTTTTGACCAGTATTTCTCCATTTCTGTTATGGTATGTGCCTAGATGGCTCCCCAAGCCTCATTCAGTTATGGAGACGGCTGCTTGAAAAATGTCTCCTTGAGTAAATGTCTCATGTATTTAATCTAGAGTTTTCATCTTTATTTTTGACTTTGTCTTCTTATTTTCTTATTCTAGCTATGGATTTGTCAACTTTGTTTATTTTTCTAAACAACTTAATTTGCTAATTTTTCTACTGTTTGATTCATTTCATTGATTTATTTCATTCCTAATTTTCATTGTACACTTGTTTCTACTAACTGTATCTACTTTGGCCTTTTTTGTTAGTTTATTGAAAAAGTTGTTTATTTGAACTGTCTCTTTTTAAATATATTCATTTTTGCTATAATTTTTTTTCTGGTAGCATATATTGCTTTAGCTGCATTCTATAAGTTTTGGTATAATGTTTTTCATTTTCATTTGTTTCAGAATGTTTTTTAAAAATTCTATGATTTTCTTTTCGTTTCATTGATTATGAATGTAATGTTTATTTTCTATCTGTGATTGACTAGACCCCTGATCACTTGGGTGAGGGTATGACAAAGGGTAAAAGACAGACAATATTTACAAATGATAAGAAGTTCAGAGGGTCAGAACTATTATCATGCAAAGACCAAGATCTCAGAACTTGCCATATATATATTTTTGGCCGGGCGTATGTATGGAGATCCAGAGAACAGGGGAGTGGAGGACACTGAAGTAAATAAGGTGCACTAAGAGACAAGGTACACTTGTTTGATTAAGCCATGATTAATGGGAAACTTGCTTTGTGTTTGGGTTAATATTCACTTCTATAGAATCTTGAAATGCTATTTGCCTTCTGAGGCATCTCCATGGCAAGGGTCACTGAGACCTCCCCTATGACTAGGGCGCTGACTCATCAGGCAAGGCACATAGGCCTAGGACAGACTCAGAATTTTTACGTAGAAAGCCAATTTATGGCTTTATAGCTCTCTTAGGGTGGTCTTCATCAAGTTTCTATGTCTTAAAAAATTTTCTCATCTTCAAACCATTACCAATTAGTAGTTTTGTTTCCTCTGTTTTGTTTAGAAAAGACACAAGGAATGGTACTGATCTTCTTAAATTTCTTAAAACTTGTTACATTCTTCTGGGAAAATACCCAGAAGGGGAATAACTGGATTGAATGGGACCTCCAATCCTAGTTTTGTGAGGAATCTTCTTACTGATTTCCACAGTGGTTGTACCAATTTACATGCCCACCAACAGCGCAAAATATGTGTATGTGTATATACACAAGATAAATAACTATACTACTAATCTCTGTGAGCTCATCAAAAAGAACAGTTTGTGTTTTCATTGTTTGATTGTCTGACCAATTTTTTTATACCTAAATCTTGTAATCTGAACAACTACTTTAAGATAACAATATGCAATATATTAACACTAGTGTTAATTTTCTGAGTTTTTTGAAATTCTGTATTTTTTTAAATCTTTTTTTGCTTTTAAAATCAAAAAGAGAAAAAAATGATCTGAGAAGTCTTGAAAAAGAACTCATTACAACACCATTTTGTTTAAGTATAATCACTGTTGCTTTTCTTTGGTTTCTGTTTGGATGGAATACCTCCATCCCTCCTTGAATTTCCACCTATGTTCATCCATAAATCTAAAATAAATGTCTTACAAATATCTTTTTTAGGAAAAGTTTAGTTCATTTGTGTTTAATATAAATTATAAGTAGAAAAGAACTTGCTCTTGCTGTTTTTTTCTGTGTGTTTCATAATTATTCAATCCTTTCTACTGTTGTCTTTCTTTACAATTTGATTATTAGGGTTTTGTTTTGTTTTGTTTTGTTTTGTTTGTACCAGGCATTAAACTCAGAACCTTTCACTTGCTAAGCAGGTGCTTATACCATTAAATTATATCCCTGGCTGATTAATAGTTTTTTAAGAGTGTGCTCCAATTCTTTTCTCTCTCTCTTTTTGAATTTCCTGTATATTCTTTCTTCATGGTTAACATGATTCACACTGAATGTCTTATAAGTACAGCGATGTGTTTTAAACTGATAACAGATTCAACTGTACACATACACGCTTTTGCTTTTCCCTTTCTACATCTTATGTAACTGTCACCAGGTTTTACTTTTCATGTTATTTTATCATTAACAAATGTCTTTGGATATAGTTATTCTCGTTACTTTTGTTTCACAACTTATACATTGGTATTAAAACTGGCTTATAGATCAAGATCATAGTATTAAAGCATTCTGTTATTCTGTTTGCTTTTGCGTTTGCTTTTAGTAGTAAGCTTCATAGTTTTGTACATGTTCTTATTGCTTAGTTTCATTTCAAACTGAGCAATTGCTTTCATCACGTATTGTAAGACAGTCTGGTACTGATGAATTAATCTGTTTTTGTCTGAGAAAGTTTTATCTTTCTTTCAGTCTAACAAGACAGATTTGTTGAGTAATCTGTTAAATAGTTCTTTCAGTACTTTCACTGCATTATCCCACTGGTTCAAGCCCTGCAATGTTTCTTCTGAGAAGTGCACTGATGGTCTTTAGCTGCATTCTTTTTTAAATTCTCTTTTATATGACAAGCTGGTTTTCATTTGCTAGTTTCAAAATTGTCTGTCTTTGGCATTTAACAATTTTATGTTTCATAGTATATACATCTCTGAATTTAATACATTCAGAAACTTCTGGGTTTCATGAAACAAGATATCCATTTTCCTTCCTATATGTGAGAAGGTGTGAGCCATTTTTCTTTAAAGTTTCTACCTCTTCACTTTTTGGTATTTCTTTAATGCATACTTAGTTCTCTTGATCATGTCTTTTAAATTCTATATGTTTTGTTCAGTGTCTTTTATTGTATTTTTTGTTCCTTTAACTAATCAATACTTTTCCTCTAACTGTCTTTATGTTCACTAATTTTTTTTCTTTTTGTATACATGAGTCTATCTTGAAGCTGCCTACTAAATTTTTCATTTATAGTAATCTACACCTTCAAGATTTATTTATGACTTGTTCTTTTTCTAATTATGTTTCTTTACTAATATTTTCATTTTATTCATGTATTTTATCTCTGATTTGATTTAATTGTCTGTATTCTCTTGTCACTCATTGAGTGGCTTTATGATGATTATCTTTAATTCTTTAATAAGTTTGGAATTTCTGTTTCTTCAGAGTTGGTTATTATAGCTTTATTAGTTTTCTTTAATGGTGTCATATTGTTACAAGGTGCACCTATAAACCTGAGCTTGTATCTCAAGATGGCAAAGAATGAACTCAAGAATGTGGGAAATAAGTAGGAAGAAGGTTTATTAAATGAAAACTCCCGCAAGTGTGTTGCCGCACAATTTTTGTCTAGGGCCTTTAGTCTAGGTCATGAAAATGACCACATTCAAACCACTCTGGGCCATGCTGAGGTCGACCTATAGAGTTACAGGTGGAAAGTTTGAAAAGAATTGGGCCCATAGAATCTCAGGCCTGTAGAAATATAGCAAGCATACTTTTTCAAGCACCGTTAATTGTCACTTTTCTAAAATTATCAACAGAAGGAGAATGAACACATTTTTCAAAGGAGTATGAATAGAGGTGCTGATTACCTATCATCTTGTTTTTATCGCATTCCTAAGCAGGAGGAGTTCATCGATTTGACATGAGACCATATTCATTGGATTGTCAGAGCCTTGGCCTTGGCCATTCTGTCTGCACCCTGTGGCCTGGTCTCAGGATTTATCTTATCTCATCCTTTTTTGGGTCATACTGACTTCCTTTTGGGCCTGGGTTTTGTCTAAGTGCCTGTCCTACTTGCTTTAGAATTTGCCTGATTCATCATCATTCATGCAACTGTGCACTGGTGTCTGACTTTGAAGAAGCAAATACTTCTACAGTCTTTACAGATTGATTTTGGTAGGTAAAGTCCTTCTTCTCACTGGGATTTTGGAAAGATGGGATAGCAACTGGGTAGGATTTGATCTGGCTAATAGTTGTGGTTCAGTAGGAACTATGTTTGGTAAGACTATTACTTGGGGGAACAGGTGGCTATACCTGGACCCAGGTCTCCCAGAAGATAGTGCTCTCTGGGACTGTAGTCAAACAGAGGCCCAATGGTTCTTTGGGTTGCTTCTGGGTTTTCAGTGAGGTTTTCAGATGTTAAGTGTTTTATTAACGAAAAAAATGTGTTACTCCTAATTTGTGCTGAGTAAATTGCTAGTCTGCCTGTGAACTTCTGGGAAATGGTACAGGAACTAGGTCATTGGCCTGCTTTAAGTTCCACAGTTGTGTGTGAGATCACTGGGTGTTTTACTTGAGACATTATAAGCATGTCTTCCTTTCAGCTGCTGGGCAGGTTGGAGTGAGTCCATACTATAACTGAGAAGAGAGTCACAGGACCAGTTTAGTGTCTTCAACCAAGACTGAGTTTGGTAATCATTTTTCTGTGGGACTGGATTATGTCTCACACTCAAACCCTGGGTGAGCAGGTCTACCACTGGATCACAGCAGCATGGGGCTGGATCTAGGTCAGAGATCTTTTAAAGTGTTCAGAGTTAGAATTAAAGATACTGGGCCTTTCAACAACATTATAGATGAGTATACCTCAGCCTGGGTCTCAGAGTGGGTAGTCCTGCCCTTGGACTACAGTGTAACAGGTCTGGAGCCCACCAAAGGACTGCTTTAGGATCCCAGCTAGAGGCAGCATTGGTGAACTCTGCCTTTACAGAGAGGAATAGCTTTTCTTAGGTTCCATAGATATAAGATTGCTGGCATTCCTGCATCCAAATGGGGTTGAAGCCAAGTCTTCAGAGCAGCAGGGCTGTTTCCAAACTTCTACCCAGACCATGGTTGACAATACTACAACCTGGGAAAGTGCCGGCCTTCTTGAAGTAGCCCTCCTTAGTCTTAAATTTCACTAGCATTTTGCGTTTTTTCTACTGTGACCCAAAACTACCACAAAGAAATTTAAGCCTCTGGATGGCTATGGAATTGTTTCTGTTGAGGGGAATGATCTAGGGATAGCCAGTTATACCATTTTACTGTCATCACTTCTATTATTTTTCTTTTCCATGATCAAATATATTACTTTGTCCAAAAGAATTGCACATGGATTGACCAATGTTTTTGTAATTAGCTAAGTTTTATTCTTTAATGGTGATGCATAGTTTTACTAGTTCCAAACACTTTAATAATAACCTGAAAGAATATAATACTTAAAAACAGAGAGCATCCTCTGAAAATAGAGTTCAAACTTTCATTAAGTAAATACTGGAAGCTCAGGAACAGAAAGGGCAAGTGAATTCTCCAAGGTCACACAGGTGGTAAGCAGAAGAGGCTGGATGTTTCCAGAATCCCTTGACTCTCCAAGCTTACTGTTTTTCTGTAAGGGGAAACTGCCTTTCCAACTGACATGAAATATGAAACACAATGAGAAGGTTAGGCATTTCTGAAACACAGAATGCTCTAAACACACTTTGACAACACTGCTGTCCTCAGGAAATTAGAAGGCAATTTAGAAAAATGAAATGGGTCAAATGAGCTGTCACTGAAACAGAGGCTGTGGATCAACCTGCAAATCAGTAATTGCTTCCTGTGCTTGAGATTTTCAACCCCTCAAGGTGGGAGGTAAACCACTAAGTAAATTTAAAAGGATTTCTACTGAGTGTTTCTTGCGAAATTCTGAAGACATTTATATTACACTTTCTACACCTTTAATTTCCTGTGCAAAAAGCAGTACAGCATTCATTGCTCTCAAGTTTTAAGAGAGTTATTTTCTATCATACTTTAAAAAATACAGTCAAGTAGTTTAGCAAGGCAGGAAGGTCATTGTTTCAACAGAATTCAGACTCAGGCATGTTTCTAATGAACACTCAAGTTTCCTTTTTTTTTTTTTTTGGTCTCATCTTGTTGATGACTAACTGACATCTCTTTCCTGCTTCTCAGGATTCCAAGGAAGAAAATTAGCCAACAAGATACAGTGGCTGTGTTTCTCCCTGTTTTCATATGCAATTTTAATGTCAGTTTTACATATATTATTCTACCCTCAGGAGACTCAGGGGTCAAATCATCATTTAAAAAGACATTCTAAATGGAAACAAGTGTCCAGTCACTGATTCATGATAAGTAGATAGAATAGCAATTCTCCAAATCACCTAAAGGTAGCAGGAGCCTGAAAAACCAACAGTAACCACTGATTTCTTTGCCTACTTGGTTTTAGCAATTGAACCTCAATTGCAGAAAAACTCAGGTAAGAAAGATCTTGTCTGCTGCTTAAGTCAGTCTTGTCTATAACAATCAATGTGAATCGTTCATGATCTATGAATATTATTTTGACTTTGGCTGACTACATCTCCATTTAGCTTTTGGGTTTCTAAAATTTTGAATTTTCGTTGAGCTTAGTTAAGTACTATGAACCTTAAATTCAGAAGTAGCCATCCTTCGATTCCAAATAGTTAAACACATAATGATATTGAAATTGCTGTTTGTTTCATATTCTCTGACACATAGAATTACATTGTGTAATATCTGAAGAAGGGAGCTTTTCACAATTAGCAATCCTTATTGTCCCATGGTACTGAATCACAATAAAGTAGAGCATCATTTACCAGGAATATGTGGTAGGCAGAACTGTGGCCTCCTATAAAGATGTCAGCATTCTTTTCCACAAAGCCTGTGAACATACTATGTTACACAGTGGAGGAAAATTAATGTTTAGATTGGTTAAGGCAGTCAATCAGCTGACTTAAAAAGAGAGATTATATTCCAAGTGGGCCCAATATAATTACAAAACTCCTTCGATGAAGGAGTAGCATGTAACAGTGATGTGATGTTAGAAATATTTTTATCAGCACTTGTTGGCTTGAAAGAAAAAGCATGAGCCTAAGAATATGGGTGGTCTGGAGGCTGAAAAAGTCAAAGCAACAAATCATACCTAGGGTCTCCAGATGGAATGCAGATTTGTTAAAACCTTCATTTTTTTAACCAATGAGACTCTTGAGATCTCTGAATTTCAGATTGATAAGATAATAGCATTTTGTTGTCTTAAGCCACTGAGTTAATGATTGTTTGTTACAGCAACAGTGGGAAATGAGTATAGGATGTATAAAAGTTACCCAGAGTTATTTACTTGCACACACATACACAACGGTGTTCATTTACTATTTTATTTATTAAATTTACCTATGTGTATTCTCTCTCCTTCGCTTTCCTTTTTATTCTGTCTCTTTCTTTCCCTCTCTGCTTTCCTTTTCTGTTTCTATCTCTGTCTGTGCCTTTCTCTGTCTTTCTTGTGTTTTCTTTCTCTTTCTTTCTTTCTTTCTTTCTTTCTTTCTTTCTTTCTTTCTTTCTTTCTTTCTTTGTTTCTTTCTTTTTCTTTCTTTATTTTCATTGTTAGCAATCAAATCCAGGGTCTTATATATGATAGGTAAGTGGCCTATCACTAATTTAGATCCCAAAACTTTGAATTTTTAAATTTTGGAATAGGGTCTCATTAATTCCCAGACTGGGATTGAATTTATGATCTTCTGCCTCAGCCAACTGAGTCACTGGCATTATCAGAGACTTACCTGACTTCACCTTATGAGTTTTGTACTGCAAGTTATCACAGGTAATATTGATTAGAATTAAATGAAAGAGTCAGTATAACATCCTAGAATTTATGGGATAGTATGAAAGTAGTTGGAAAAGGTAGTTAATGACTGTAAATGCCCACATCACAAAAACAGAGGAAGCCAAAATAAATGATAATGCACCTCTGGGTTTTAGAAAACTAGGAAAAATTCAAACCCCTAGTTATTACAAGGAAGGAAATTGTAATGATCAGAGCAGAAATCAATGAAATCAAGACAAAACAATACAAAGAATCAATTAATTAAACCATTGGTTCTTTGAAGGAATACACAAAATAGACAAACCATAAATCTAACCAAAAAAGAACAGACCCAAATCAATGCAACTGCAAATGAAAAAGGTGAAATCAGAATAGACACTGTTGAATTTAAAAAAAAAAAGATTATTAACTTCATAAACTTTTAGGCAAATACACTAGAGAATTCAGAAGAAATAGATAGATTCCTATCAATATAAATTATCAAATATATATAATATATATATGAAAATATACATGAAATATAAATTATCAAAAGTGAACAAAAAGATTTAAAAACTGAATAATCCAATAACAGGGGATGAAATTGAAACAGAAAAAAAAAATCAAACAAACAACAACCCCTCCCCACACCTACCAACTAAGAAAGGCCCAGGCCTGGATGGATGAATTCAATGCTGGATTCTACAAAAATTTCAGGCAAAATCTAATTACTCAAGCTCTTTAATGAAATAGGAAGGAAAGTAGTACTCCCTAATTCATTCCTGGAAGCTAGCATTGTCATAAATCCAACCCAGACAAGGATTCAACCAAAAAATATAACTATAGATTGATTTATTTAGTGAATGTACATGCAACAATCCTCAACAAGATATTAACAGAATCTAATAAATCATCAAAAACATCATGCATCATGACCAAGTAGGCTTCATCCCAGGAATGCAAAGTTGGTTCAACTCACAGAAATCAATAAATGTGTCTCACTTGAAGAGAAACGGGAAAAATTCACATGATCATCTCAATAGACATGGAAAAGGTCTCTGACAAATTTCAACATTCTTCCATGAGAAGTTCTTTCAAGAAGACAGGTATAGGAGTACCTTATCTCAATTTGATAAAAGCCATTTATGACAAACTTCTTGCCAACATTCATAGCAAATCGGGAAAAGTTGCAAAATTTCCCTCTAAAATCAGAAACAAGGTATCCATTTTCGACATAGTACTCAAAACACTGCCAAGAAATATGCTTAAAAGAAATAAAATAAATGCACATAAAAAGGGTTACATTGAATTATTTTACTTGTGGATGACATGATCCTCTACATAGAAGATACACACACATGCACACACACACACATCCACCAAAAGACTCTTGGAATTAATAACCATATTCAATGCTTCTGTGAACATGGAATTTAGATTCTTCATTTTAATGTTGTCTTCATCCCTGTGTCCCACTTCAAGATTCAAAGCTCATACCTTTTGGCTCATCCTTTCCATTTTTTTTGAGTCTGTCAATTTTGTGTTCCCATCATAATTCATCATTGTGTTAAAACATTTTAAAACATCCTTAATACATATACACAGTCTGTATATAAAAAAGCATTGGAAGGTATAAAATTTATATATAAAATTCATGATTTTCTTCTCACTGGTTCATTTTTAAATACTTGCTGGAGAAGCCTCTTTCTCTCAGATCTCTGGGTAACATCTGGAAAACATGAGGTGGTTAGTTATGGGAAAGAAAAGAAAATATTGATTACAGAAGCATTTGGGCAGTAATAAATATGCCTAGCTAGGTCCTGAATAGCAAGGACTATCCTGGTAGAGGAAAGTAAATAACAAGAACAACAATAAAACTAATAAAAATGCAAGGACTTGCAATTTTTGATTTTTTATTCAAAGCAGTAGGCTTTTTTTATTTAAATCAAATAGTGATATTTAATTTGTCATTCGTTATGAAAAAATATTTTATGGCATTAATAGTTCTGTAGTGTGTGTTTTACTATGTGTTTCATTTTCTATGTGAGTATATGTGTAGTTCTGACATGAAGGAGAGGTTGTGTTCAGTTAAGAAAGTGCAATGAACCTGTTCTCTTTGCAAATATAGACTCTTCTGTGATAATATGATTAACACGTTTCCATTTAATTTTCTGTCCCTTTTTTCTATCCTTCAATTTAAAATCCTTTTATGACTTTAGTGTTGTATTGTTAACTGCTTTCACAGTAGTGTATTTTGATCTCTCAGCTTTAAGTGATGTACTTTGCCTCCTATCTATTAAGCAGTCCATGCTCTCTGCCTTAGTGCCTGTCTTATGGTTTTCCCATAGTCATTTTATGAAAGTAAAACTATGACCTCTAACAATTTGTTTAAAAAGACTTACAAAAATTTTTTTACTCAATTTTCACATATTCAGCACTATTCATTTACAGTGGAAAAAACATTTAACCTTTATAATTTCTTGGCTTAGTTTTCTTAGTTAATTATAGACATTGGTCAACCATGTTACAGATTGGAGTGTTTGTAGATCTTTCCATCATTCATATTTTTCTCTACTTTTAGACTGATGAAGAAATTTTGTACTTGGAGGTCCCTGTATTTTGATTTTGTTATGATTTTCTCTAACATAAAAACATTTTTAAGCATGTAATCAAGTCTCTTTTATTTTGGGCAAATATTCCTGAGTTATGACTATATTTTCCCCAATAAGTTTATTACTTTCCTCTGAGGACCTACTTAGTTGTGTACTGGATTTGCCTTGGGGTATATCCTCTATATTTGTTTCTCTTACTCATTTTTGTTCTTTTTTTTTTAATAGTTACTGTCTTTCTAGACTTTCTGTCTTTATTCTCTTTGCCTTATTACTGTGTTAAATTTTGCTTTTAGTTTTATGCTTCTTTTTATGTTAAAAAACAAAAGAATAAAAATGATGACATAGAATTTCAAAACAAAATAATAGGAGATTAATTCTGATTAATACACTGCATATTGTTATCTTAAAAGTAGTTGTTCAGATTACAAGATATAGGCATAAAAAATGAACAATCAAACCATGAAAGCAAAAACTGTTGTTTTCTTGAGATTGGTTGGCTTCTATTTTATCTGGTTCAATTTATCAATCTTTTATTTTCAGAGGATTCTGTCTTCTACTTTGTGATGTTATTCCAAAGTGACAATAGTCATTTTCCCCCTCAAATTCATGATAACATGTTTGATCACAATTTGCATTGGATGTATAGATTCTTTGTTGGTAAATTTGCTGCTCTTTGGGTTTTGCATTACTTCAAGTTGAATAGAAACTAATCAGATAAATATTTTTAACATTGTGCTACTGCTAAAACATGCTACTTCCTTTGTCTTTTGTTGATGCAGTTGGATTTTATAAAAGTCTATAACTACTTTTCTTCTGGAATTATTTTTGGCTTTATTTGGCTAACATATGGTCTTATTGATTTAATTTCATTCTCTTAATTTATGAGCATACCCTCTGTATTTTTGGGGCAGTTCAAATGGACTTTCAATTTGATTGGCTAGAAAACCAACTAGAGTTTAACAAAGCAAATGTCAGGGTGTGTCTGTGTGGGTGAGAGAGGCATAAGCTTAGAATCAATATCTGTTCCCTGATCCCTTCCTGTTTGGTGCTACTGGTAGCCATGAGATCATCAGTATGTCCTTGGTTAGCCCTTTTTCTTCCCATAATGGTTTTGTTTTGGTGCCAGCTGATCCTGGAATTAAACCTCTGAACCCATGAGCAAAATAAATCTCTTCTCTTTAAAACATGAAGTAAATTTTTGCTAACAACAGGAAAGCTAATACATAAGGGACTTATGAATATACACAATAAGACTAAAGACAGAATTTTTCACTACCCCCTTTTGTTGAAGTGATATCTGTCCACATCTTTGTGACCACTCAGTCTCAAATATTCATGTATTACTAAGCTTTTTAATTGTTTTCGTATTACTGCCGACTCTCTAACAACTCCAAGGTTGCTCAGCCATTATCCCTTGACAGTTCTGTTAGCACTTTCAGAAAATCTCTTTTTAAACTACAGTTAACTGCATTTAAATTTGAAATCATTGGTAAATATTTGAGATCCCAAACGTAAATTGCTGGCTTTCTTCTTTTTTCTTCTCTTTCTCTTCCTTCTCTCCTCCCCCTTCTTCAATTATTTATCATCTATCTTGTAACTGTGCAAATTGCATTGTATGAAAAACTTTAAAATCATCATGGGTAGTTACGATCTCTATTTGTAACCTGGAAAAAGTGTTATACGGAAGGTTTATGCTATTCACTCAGTTACATAGCCAGTAGTCAGTGGGGCCAGGATTCACAACAAAGTAGTCTGACACTAGAACATCTTTTTAATCTGCTATTCCACACTGCCTTTAGTTTTTCAAAACTCTATTATCTTGGTTTTATTCTGTAGCTTCTCTTTAACTTTGTTCCTCTTCTCTAAATCCAGGAATTTGAAATAAATGGTCTTAGGGATTTTGTCCATCTCTTGTATTTTGTGATTTTTTAGAGAGATCTTCATTTATTTATTTATTCTATGTTTTGCATGAAGCATGTTTGATGTTTTTCACATAGGCTAGGTAGTTATTCACTTTAACCATTACTCTTGGAATCCTGCTGCCTTTCCCTTTTTTTCAGGGGAATGCAATGAATTGCTGTTGATGTGATGCCAGATAAGGATTCAGTTTGTGACAGATGGGCTCTCTCTGAAAGGAGAAACTCCTATCATAAGTGAGTTAATGTTGTAAGCGTATTCTGATCAGTTTATTTTTTCTTCAGTTCTTCAACCTCTCCTGTATTAAAATTAGAGGACAGGTCCATATATACAGTTATAACTAAAAGCAAGGCCATTTTGTATCCCAGCCAGGCCTCCTTATAAAAAGTGGCCCAAGGGCCAAAAATGTCAGGCAGTTCTGAATTAATATTATATGGCCATTTCTTTGTTGTTATAGATTTCTATGCTTCTAGCTTGTTGCCTGGCAGCACCAGATCATGTTATCTGTGCAGACTCCTCCTTGGTGCATCACTGTCAGATTTCTTTCAAATCAAACATGTGAAACACTTGGTCCCATTTAACCCAGCTCTTTTCCCCAAAGATCAGCTCAAATAGTGATTTCTGCAGAGGAACGGACTTTGACTTATCTTCCTGTGCCTTGTGAGATCTGTACTTTATAGAAATTTATAAGTAGATGAGCTCATCATTAAAACCAAATTAGGCTACTTTTAAGTACATTAAACTCTTGGATGGTGTTCTGTGTACTGTCCTTTCTAGCTCTTTTCTATCTTTACATTAGTTAATTTCTTTAAGAAAATGATGCAGTAAATATGCAGATCATGCTTGTCTTAGTTTTCTTGTTGCTGAGACAGAATATCTGACACCCAGAAATTAAAGGAGGAGGTTTATTTCAGCTCACAGTTTGCAGAGGTTTCAGTTCATAGTTGGCTGGCCCCAAGGCAAGGTGGCATGGCAGAGAGGTCTAGCAGAGGTGGAACAGTTCATAGCAGGGGAGACAGGCAGCAGAGAAGCAGAAGCAGTGAATCTCTCTCTCTCTCTCTCTCTCTCTCTCTCTCTCTCTCTCTCTCTCTTTCTCTCTCTCTTACTCTTGTCCCATTCAGGCTACAACCCTTTTGAGTGGTGCCACTCATACCCAGGATGGGGCTTCTGACTTTAGCAAATCCATTCAACCACACCAAGAACTATGCCAATTTCAGTAAATTACTAAACACACCCTTATTCCTAGTATCACACACCCTAGATCCTTCTAGCTCTGAACTGTGTCACCCATGAGCTCACAAGGCTTTGAGAGGACATCCTTATCCAAGCTATACCAATGGTTTAGAAGAGGAGCTTCTTTGTGTGTGTGGAAACAAGCATGGTCTTCTCTTTAGGTAGTTTAAGGACATCGAATCTCTTCCGTCTCTTTTGTTACCACCATTTCTTACCTTTAATGCAAAGCACACAAGAACATCTGGAAATATGCTGTCATATTTTTCACATACAACTTATATTTGCTACCTCATTACTGGGGAAAACCTGTCTAGTTAGAAAGGAGTCTGGGTTCTCTCCTAACCTCTACTTCTATGATCTTGAACAACTCATTCTACTGCTTGAATTTTTGTCTTTCAAACATACTTCCCACTCCAGTGATTTTGATGATTTTTTAAGCTCCTTCTGACTTTAAATTTCTTTAATTATATTCACTATAAAAAGCTACCATCTTAATCTTAGCAGCATAATTATCTGAATAATGACAACTTTAGTTTCTAAGTAACTGCCTGTCATTCAGAATTCTTGTTGAAATGTAATAATTCTAGATAGAAAGCAATTTCCAATCTTTGATTTGGAAAGCTTCCTTAGATGGGGTTAGAAACAATAAGATATGATTTTAGAAATTTACAATATTTATTTTAAGACTATCAACTTTTGTTGTCTTTTACAGATGGAGTTTTGGTCAAAGGATCTTTAGTAAATTATTTCATTTGCATGAACAATTCAAACTTTTTTTTCCTATAAAATATTAATTATTTAAGAAAGCCTTTTCTGCTCAAAAAAAAGAAACACAAAGGGCTGCAGTACTATTCTGCTAGTTGAGTAAAAATAAGGTGGCTAGAGCTGATTCAATACATTAAGGCAATAATGCACATACATAGATGCCATGAAAAAGAAAAAGAAAATTGAAAAAAAAAAGGGTAGGAGGAACTGTCTTTAAAATCCCTAAATGTAAATGAGTCATTGTCACAGCACATTGGGCATATACTTACCAGATATACTTTGGGCATAAATCTGATTTATAACCTAAGGCTCTTGCTCTGAAGTTCAGGGTACAATTTCCTCCTTTGTTGCCAAAACCATCATCTTACACATCTTTTTGTAAAAATTTTTATTTTACAGAGAATAAAACAAAAGAGGACAGAACAATGCAGATCAGAACAGAACAATACAAGTGACACAGCACTTCACAACAAGACAAATGGATATCAACAGTAGCTTCCATAATATCTTTTTCTTTGAAATAGTTCAGCATAGCTTCACAAACAATAATATCAAACTTAAAAAAATACAATAAAAGCATTCAAGACAATGCAACTATTACAAGGCACTCCAAACCAAATAACAGAAAATGAACAATGGCTACTATAATATCTCATTTTCCATAAAAAATTTGTTTATATTATTACACATATTAAAATCCAGTAAGACACAACATGATAGAACCAATGGTAATAGAAGAACAAAAGCATGGTAGGACTTCAGAGCCAGATGATATTGAATCAGCAATGGCTGCCATAATGTCTTGTTTTCTTCAAAGTAGCTGTTCATACCATCACTCACAATAAGGTCAAATAAAACAGAATAAAACCATTCCAACCAGTGAATGAAAACATTATAAGTCTTCAAAACAATATAATGGGGATCCATGATTACCCCAGAATCTTATGTATGCTTACCTTTTCTTACACTAGGGATACTATGTGGTATTTATACCTGCGAATTTGATTTATTTCACGTATGAGTATGGTCTCAAGTTGCATCCATTTATCTACAAATGTCTCAATGTGATCATTTTTTATAGCTTAGTGGTAATCCACTGTATAAAAGTACCACAATCCTTTTATCCATTCAGTATGGGCACTTAGGCTGCCTCCCAGATCTGGCTAGTACAAATTGCACCCCATAAACATGGGTGCACATATATCACTGTGGTATGATGTTTTCAGTTCTTCTGGAAATATGCCTAGGAGTGGAATAGTTGGTCAAATGGGACTTTCAATCCCAGCTTTTTGAGGAATCTCCAGACTGACCTCCACAGTGGCTGCACCAGTCTACACTCCCACCAACAGTGCAGAAGAGTTCCCCTTCCCCCACAGCTTCTCCAGAGTTTGTTGTTGGCAGTTTGTTGATCCTGGCCATTCTTTCCAGAGTGAGATGGAATCTCAGTGTGGTTTCAATTTGCATTTCTCTAATGACCAATGATGATGAACATCCTTTCGTGTATTTATTTGCCATTTGCATTTCTTCATCTGAGAACTGTGTGTTCATCTCGGATGCCCGTTTTTGGATTGGGTTTTTGATCGGGGGTCTGATCTCTTTTAATTCTTTATAAGTTCTAGACAGAAGTACTTTGTCTGAAGGCCAGTTCACCAAGATTTTTTCCCAGTTTGTGGGTTTTCCTTTCACTCTGCTGGAGATTTCCTTGTACATGCAGAAACTCTTCAACAAGACAGGATCCCAGCTGTTGATTCCGGGAAGCATTTCCCTTGCAACCTGGTTCTTGTTCATGAATTTCTACCTACCCCTATGTCTTTGAGACTTTCACTTACTTTGTCTTCCAACAGATCTAGTGTTTCTGTTTTAATATTATGCATCTTGCACTCTCCCTTCATCAGGAAGAATTCCTTTTCTAATCCCTGGGCTTTATAAGGTTCTGTTCTATTTTCCTTCTATCTGAAACCTAGAAGAGCATAAGAGGAAAAGTGGTGTCCGTACCTGGGGACAGGACCTCCCCTTATAGGTCATGCTTTGGGTAGTGGGTACTCCATCTTTGTCCAAAGGCTTCTGAAACTGATACACAGCCACAGCAGGCTCTCTATCACTGGAAGCTCTACAAGTTTTGCCATCACTGCTAAAGCCTTGAATCAATTTCCAGAGACTGGGCAAGTCTACTTCTTGAATTCTTTCACCTGAAATCAAATTAAGCCACCAAGTTTTCACCTTCATGTTCAGCAGTTTGCTAGGAACAATGAAGTGGAGATAGGATCCTTATCATGAAGACCTAAACTGGATCGGACAAAGTCTGTACCACCACATTCTAGCAGGAAACTTCAAAGTATCTGGAAAAGGTAAAGTTAAACACAACTTCAGTAGTTATAGGATGGTATATTTGCATGCCAAAGGATAGAGCATGTTTCCGTGAACTGTTTGGGAGTTAGATATATAACTGTAAGAGTTTTAGACATGAGTTGAATGGACCTCCATGTGAATGGACCTTGGCCTGAGTCTCACAAGTATTAGGGCCACAACTGTTTTAAACGCTGCTTTTGTCATTCTCCTATTTTTTTGATTTTTGCAAAAGTGTTGACAAAAGCCACAGATTTAGGACTGTCACTGTATCAGTGTCCAGCTGGAAGAAACACTGATCAATTTCTTTCCATATAAGGACTCAACTCAGGTTCGGGCCTAAGGTAGAGATAATTCCAGGCCTCTGGTAACCTCACAGTCAGCAGTGACTTTCAAGGCTATACACCTTTCTCTAACTATTTTTGTTGAATTAACTACAGTTTGAGCATGTATGAAAAGGGGAAATGAATATTATCAATATTTATTAAGGGGTAACAAACTGGGCACTCGACTATGCACTTTATATGTTCTCTGCCAAAAAAATTACAAAAAGTCCAGACATTCTCTGTTGGACAGGAAGGAAAAATGAAGCTTTGAAAAGTTAAAAAAGAAGTTGGTTAAGGAACAAAAGGCTCTTTGTTTCCCAATATTGTGATTGTACTAACTTCATAACTACCACAAAATAACCTTGTTGACCTGAAAGTCGGCCCCCGTTATTCTGCCGTTCAAAGACAGCTGTATAAAGCTTGCTCCCACTTTTGTTTGTGCTTCCATCATTTGACTCTGATCCTATCAATTTGAATGAGCTTCCTTTATGGTTGTTGGGGCAGGTGCTGATAATTGTGAGAACTTCATTGAGGAGAACAACTGAGGGTCAGCAATGGCAATCTCGCACCGTGTCACCTCTCAAGTTAACTTCAGGCTTTAGCAGGAGCTGTTGGCTCATATGTAGCCCCCCTAATGTGGTCTTCTCAGTTTACTCAGCCAGGGGACCCTGCTGAATGCCCCATCAAGGGAATGATTGAATGTGGGAAAAGTCCTATAAATGACCTGCACAAAGGGGCAGAAAGAAAGAGACTGCGTCTTGGAGGTACCTTGGTCTCACTGGTAACATTAGGCTCTGGCCAGTCATTAAAGGGAAGATTTGCACAGAAATCCTTTCCCAGTCAGGGCCTGAGTGAGGTGGGAGGTTAACTCAGTTTATCTTTTCACCTTCTGTTGAAAGGAGTAAGGATAAACAGACCAGAATGGCCAAATTACCTTTTTCCAGTATAGATTTACTCATTAATTTAAGATTTTTTTTTTTTTTTTTTTACTATCTATGACCTATAAGAAGGGACCATTTAAGCATGATGTTAAATAAAACATAATGGCCACTTCTTCCCGACCACTCATATCTGATAAAGGAGGGAACAGCAGTCACAGGTAACTCATGAATTAGCATACTGTGCAAAAAGTTATGACACAAGTAGGAATTGTCATGAAAGAAAAGTGGGAGAGAGATTGAGCTCAGGTGTGGGTGGGAGGAGTTGCTACCAAAACATTAAATCTTATCAGTAGTGATATTGTTTATTTTCTCCTTAGGGACCACCTACTAAACTGTCTGGAAGAAAAATATTAATTATGTTATATCTGTTTTTTTTTAAATCTAGAGAAATGATCAATTAGGGTCTTTATTTTTCTTGTCTGAATAAATCTAGCATTCCCCTCTTCAGAGCAAAAGAGCCAAATTATAGCTCTCTTGCTTTCTCTTTGTTTTTTGACAGGTAATTTCATCTACCAGTTGATGTTTTTATAGCCAAAGATTCATTTCCTTAAAGTTATAAACCTAATTATGAATCCTATTAACCTTTATAATTTTGTTTTCTAATGCTAGGATGAAACAGACAGACTGGCAGACAATGGAATTCCTAGATAATTATTGCATTTACACAACTATGATCTTTTTGACCAGAAAACAAACTTTAAGGTAAATTAACAGGAATGTAAAGTAATGCATGGATAATCATGTACTTTTTTCCCCAGAGCATCAATTTCCTGAAGTTTCAACAGTAACCTGGTGAGAAAGCAGTTTATTAAGAAATGATATGGCGACTGTCATCTGCAAGCTTCCTACATCTATCAGGTAAAGTGATTAAACCTGCATCCATCATTAAGCATAATTAATCAGTAAGACACAATAGCCCACATCCATGTGCTGATTAATCTGCAGCTCAGGTACATACATCTCAGACTTCAAGTTGATGTGAGAAATAACATCCATCAGCGCTGGCCACTCACTGGTGTGCATTGTTGCAAACATAAAAGAGGTCAGTACTCTTTAAAGAGGAGTGGTAAAATGCTTTTTCCTAAAGGCAAAAAGTACAGAGCTCTTCAACAATTGCTTAACAGAAAAGAAAAATACAGGAAAATAGATTTCTTTGTTATTTATTTAATTTTTCTCCTTAGGTGATGCCAAGTAATTCTTCACTTTAGGGAACAGAACTTTTAGCTTTAAAAGACTTAGTATTTTTAGTTATCTGACAAATACTTACTGTGTGCCTAACATAGCCTAGGTGACATAGCGATAATTCAACAAGGCATCTTCTCCCTAGAAGTGTGCAGCCTGGATTTCAAAGGCCAACAGTGTTAACAAAAGTTACTGTTCACCTTGGATTACGTTAGTGATAGGAGGCTTACTGTTTCATAAGGCAGACATCTATCTATAAAATTAGTTAGCACAGAGTCTTAATAATGGCTAATACACCGGATAGGACACTAAATGTTGCAGTAAAATGTTTAATTTTCTTATATAAAATATGAAAGTGTTTTGATAGCAGAAGAGACTACATAGTTACTTGGTTCAATTCAGTAATTTCACAAAGGAGCCAAGCTCAGAGGGGAGTTACTTGAATTCATCCTGCTCATGAATGTCAGGATCCAAATGCAAATGTGTGGTCCTTTTACTCAGTTTTGTGACTTTATTCTATGATGCTATCTTTAGGAAAATGTAAAAAGAAAAAAACCTGCCAGATATCAAACCACTTTGACATTACCTTAGGAATAATTATTTTAATAAATAAAGATTTTATAATATTATTAGTAGCATTTAGCTGTTTACTGTTTTTCTTTTATTATAATGACTTTTTTAAGAAATTCATAGTTATATCTATTGGAAGACAAAGTAGGTAAAAATCTTGAAGACATAGGGGTAGGTAGAGAATTCATGAACAAGAACCAAACTGCATGGGAAATACTTCCCAGAATCAATAACTGGGATCTCGTCTTATTAAAGAGTTTCTGAATGTCCAAAGAAATCTCCAGCAGAGTGAAAAGAAAACCCAAAAACTGGGAAAAAATCTTAGCAAACTGTCCCTCAGACAAAGGACTTCTGTCTAGAACTTATAAAGAATTAAAGAAAATCAGACCCCTGAAGTGCAAAGACCCAATCCAAAAATGGACATCCAAGATGAACACACAGTTCTCAGATGAAGAAATATGAATGGCAAATAAATACATGAAAAAATGTTCATCATCATTGGTCATTAGAAAAATGCAAATTAAAGTGACACAGATTCTATCTCACTCCAGAAAGAGTGGCAAGGATCAAGAAAACTACCAACAACAAATGCTGGAGAGGCTGTGGGGAAAGGGGAACTCTTCTGCACTGTTGGTGGGAGTGTAGACTGGTGCAACCACTGTGAAGGTCAGTCTGGAGATTCCTCAAAAAGCTGGGATTGAAAGTCCCATTTGACCAGCTATTCCACTCCTAGGCATATTTCCAGAAGCACTGAAAACATCATACCACAGTGATATATGTGCACCCATGTTTATAGTGGTACAATTTGTAATAGCCAGATCTTGGAAACAACCTAAGTGCCCATCAACTGAGGAATGGATAAAAAAATTGTGGTACTTTTGTAAAATGGAGTACTACTCAGCTATAAAGGATGATCACATTGAGATATTTATAAATAAATGGATGCCACTTGAGACCATACTCATAAGTGAAATAAATCAAACTCACGGGTATAAATACCACATAGTCTCCCTAGTGTAAGAAAAGGTAAGCATACATAAGGTTCTGGGGTAATCATGGATCCCCATTATATTGTTTTGAAGACTTGTAATGTTTTCATTCACTGGTTGGAATGGTTTTGTTCTGTTTTATTTGACCTTATTATGTGTGATGGTATGAACAGCTACTTTGAAGAAAACAAGACATTATGGCAGCCATTGCTGATTCAATATCATCTGGCTTTGAAGTCCTACCGTGCTTTTGTTCTTCTGTTACCATTGGTTCTATCATGTTGTGTCTTACTGGATTTTAATATGGGTAATAACATAAACAAACTTTTTACGGAAAATGAGATATTATAGTAGCTGTTGTTCATTTTCTGTTATTTGTTTCAGAATGCCTTGTAATATTTTCATTCTCTTGAGTGCTTTTATTGTATTTTGTTATGTTTGATATTATTGTTTGTGAAGCTATGCTCAACTATTTCAAAGAAAGAGATATTATGGTAGCTACTGTTGATATCCATTTGCTTGTGAAATGCTGTGTCACTTGTATTGTTCTGTTCTGATCTGCATTGTTCTGTCCTCTTTTGTTTTATTTTCTGTAAAATAAAATTAAAAAAAGAAATTTATAGTTATGTAATGCTTTCATATTATTTCTGCTGATATAGAAATATATAAATACATGCATATAGGAAATTATGGCTTTCAAAATAAGTGATATATGCTGAACAAGTTCTGAGAATCTAATATTAATGGACACAATGGCTATAATTAATGTTATTTCCTTACACACTTGAAATGTTCAGAAAGAATGGATCTTCAGTGTTCTCACCACACACATATATAATGGTACCTCGGTTTACAAACTTATTATGTTTTGTGATTTGGGCGCAGGTAGCTGCATTTGTGTTTGTGTGGGGAAGATGGCCATAGATGTTTTTGTTACCTGTTGACACATATATATGAACAGACACAAAATTTTGTCAGACACTTTTGTTTTTTAACAGAATTGTTTGCAAACAGAAGTGTTTATCAAATGGTCTTTGTTTAATCTTCTATGTGAAGAAGTTTGTATAATTACATCAATTACCATTTCATAATATATATGTATATCAAAGCATCAGATTGTATACCTTACAATTTTGTTGGTCAATTACAATTTTGTTGGTCAATTACACCTTCACAAAACTGAAAAATGAAAGGGATTATTCTGTGTGTATTGCTTAGCATGTTAGTATTCCTGTAAAATTTCTCTTTCTGATCCTGTATCTTATTCTAAAGTTTCATTTAATCACAATCAACTACAAGATGGGTCCACGCTTCCCACTCATTAACCTGTCAGTTTTATGTTGAGAAGTATTTTTTCCTTCACTGCTGCAAGAACTGCTGTCTAATAATTTTGGTGGATTTTTTTACTTTCATTCTTAACATCCTTAGAAATTGGGCTATTAGTTAAAAAGAAGAGACCAAGAGGATTTCTAGAGATAGGACTCCCTAACGCATCTTGCAGTGGATTGAAAACTGATGGTCAACTTAAAGGCCAGGTGAACTGAATCAGCATGGTGCTGAGTGTAAATGGCCCGCCTGAGGATTTTTGCCAGCATTAAAAAGGAGACCTAGAGAGGAAAAGTATCTCGTCGTTGTTTGGTGCTTTTGGTTCTCCTATTGCCTTTGACTCTCCTGTTCCCATTGGCTCTCCTGGAGGAACTTGTGGAGCTTTTTTTTCCTGATATGAACTCAGCTGTTATCATCAAAGGAACTTGGGACCTTGTTGCTGAGAATGGCTGTGGTTCAGTTTGGGGCAGCTCTGATCTTTACCGCTTCCTGGCTCCAGAGTAGCAAATGGGTGATGTTTATTCTCCAGGAGAAGCTTGTCACTTTGGCTTCCTGATATGATCTCTGCTGTTTTCATCTTCGGAGGAGCTCACCTCCTTGTCGCTGAGAATGGCTGTGCTACTTTTCCCAGGAGCCACGATCCTTATTTTGAGTGTCATTTCTCGGCTCCAGTGCAGAACCCTCAGCCTACTGGCACAGAGCCTTTACCCCGGTGGCATAGACTTTCTAGCTTCCACTGCTGACCTTTGGGCCTTCCCAGCACAGACTTATGAAACAGACTTGCACAAGTCATTGTCATGGGCTCTAGGCCTCCAGTTAGACTGGTGGGGGACATTGTCATGGGCTCTAGGTCTCCAGTTAGACTGGTGGGGGACATTGTCATGGGCTCTAGGCCTCCAGTTAGACTGGTGGGGGACATTGTCATGGGCTCTAGGTCTCCAGGTGGACTCATGCAGGACATTGCCGTGGAATCCATGCCATCAGCTGGGTTCTGTAGGTCTTTAATGTGTGGACAGATTTCCTGCATTTTCTTTGTATTTGGCTGTTCCTGTGACTATCATAAAATAATACTATAAATTATATTTCCTGTATTGTCTTCTTCTCTTTGCTAACTCGTGACTACAACACATCTTTTGCATTATTGGTCCTGTGGTGGTTTCCCTCAGCTTGGGTTTGTCTTGAATATATCATGTCATTTCTTCCTGGCGTTGAGGTTTCTGCAGAAAGTCTGCTGTTAGTCTAATAGGGCTTCTCTTAAATGAGCATTTCTCTCTTGATTTTCTCTTGATGTTATTAGAAAGCTGTCTTTTTCTTGCATTTTGACAGTTTAACTATATACTGTATCATCTTGAGAATATTTCTGGCCATGTCTAAATATTTGGTATCCTACAAGCTTCCTATATTTGGGCACCATTATTTTTCCCAAGATTGAAGAAATTTTCAGCTATTATTTCATTGAATAGGTTTTTCATTTATTCATGTCCTATAAGTCTTAGAGATACTACACTTTGAGTAGAGTGATGATTTGGGACTTATTATTATTAATTATTATTATCATTTCAACTGCAATACTTTTAAAATCTGTCTTCAAGTTTAGCTATTCATTCTTGTGCTGTCTTGGTCTATTGTTGAGATTTGTAACTGTACTTTTAATAAATTGATTGAGTTCTTTATTTCCAAGATTTCTATGTGGTTTTTTTCATGATCTCTTTCTTTCCTGAATTTCTCACTCATATTATGAATTGATTTCCTAATTTTATTGAATTATCTTGCTATACTCTCTTGAATCTCATTGAGTCTCCTTATAATCATTCTTCTAAATTCTTCTTTATTTCATCAATATCCTTTTCCCAATGTCTGTTGCTTTTGTGTTTCTTTGGAAGCAGCAAGTATGTTTTCATACTTATTGTGTCTCTTTGTTCGGATTTATTTTTCTGGTGGATCAGTTGTTTTTATTACTTTGCTAAAGTGGTTTTGGTAGTAAATTATTTTTTCCTGAACATGTGTCTTCTAGTTTGGGTTTTGTAGCCCACAGAAGCTTTCATTCTAGTTGTTCACTATAGTGTTGGCTGTGTACAGCTTCTTTGGATATAGTGATGGTTTGGGACATTTTGTGTGTAATAGTGAAATCAGATGAACCTTTGTATTAAAATAGGGGATACTCTAGGAGATCAGATGTTATGATGTACACAGCAGTAGAGTGGGACACCTGGCATGTGGCACCTCTGGCAATGGGTGCGGTGGTCCCTGTGATCCTGGCATGGTGGCATGGAGCATGATGCATGTTGCTTTAGCAGTGGTAGCAGTGGTTGGATGTGTGCAACACAATCCTTATGTGCATGTTGGTGCTGGTGGGCCAGCAGCATGGCTCTACTGCACATATGATTTCATTTGTAGCAACTTGAACTCTAGGAACTGTGAGACAGTGCAGGTTTCTTCTCTGGAGCAAAGCTATGGTACACATTTGATAGCTCCCCCTAGTGGGATCCATGCCTGTGATGTCTATGGAAGGCATCTGTAGCTAGTGTGGCTAATGTTTGTGGCTACAGGCTAATGGTCTACCCCATTCACACTTTCTCTTAATAGAAGATTGAAAAGAAAAATAGAATCACAATTATTAGTTCTTATTGAGGAGACAGACTTTTACAAGAAAATTGCAATGGTCTCTATTTTCTGGTAACATCATCTGGGAAAAACCAATTTGGTCCCCTCAACTGAAGAAATAATATAATATTAAAGTTATTTTGAAAAGGGGATAGAAGAGACCATGAAGTAGTTTGCATCTTGGTTTATCTTTTCTTTGCAGCCTAGGTTGCTTGTGAAACAAAAATAATGTTGCCACCATTAGATGCCTTTCATGAAAGATGTAAAGTGACACGATGAAGCAGAGCATAAAGTTATGGACAATTGCCAAAACTAGCCCGGGAGTCATTTTCTTAATCTGTTGTGGAATTGGTAAACCTAGATTAGATTTTGATGTAATTGGATACTATTTCTAGATTCTGAAAAATAATGTATCACTCTTATTGGATTCAGAGGTTTGTCCAGTAATGTCTACTGTCTTTGAGGAGTCTGCTAAGCATAGATAGATATACACGTCACAAACTCAGGGAAATTTTGGAAGAGAAACTGCACAGCAGTCTGGGCTCTAGTTTAATTATGCCTAGGAAGCCAGGTGAATTTACTTAAGTGATTGCTGTGTTAGCTGATGAGGGTAACTGCAGGTAGGCTTGTGTAATCATGCTGAAAACCAACTTGATCACTTATTCTCTGCTCTGGTTTGTAATAATTATTTAATTCATGGATAATCTTTTATCATTCTAGTCTCTAATCACATATGATTTTTCTTCTCTACTTTTTTGTTTTTCTTGCATTTTTCATTTTTTATATGTAAATGTATATAATGATTAGATAATAAATAAATATTGCATATATGTATATATGTAAATAATATTTCTGATCTTAAACTTGAAGGCTAAAGAAAGTGACTACCTTGTTTAAAGTCATAATTAGAGGATTATTAAGTTCAACTGAGCCACTATTGATTAATTTATACCCTTCTAATGGATACCAGGTTTTGTTACAACTAGGTTTTATGCATCCTTTCTGCTCAATAACTTTGACCTTAGTTGTGATTGCTGAACAAATAGCTGGAGTTGGAGTGAAATCCTAATATACTTTGATATTCTAATGGAGATTAAAAAAAAAGTCTTTAATGGCATTTCTGGAACTTATTTCAAATATGAAAATAATAGATCATTTGAACAAAATAAGTGACACTTAGTTTCTATAATAAATATTATTATATTGTTCTGTGATATGGTTCAATTGTATCTACCCACTTAGATGAGAGCATTCAGTTAATATTTCTACATGATAAAATATATGGATCAAGATTCATTTTTCCACATACAGTTTTTCTAGTAACATTTGTTGAAACAATTACTATGTATCCAAAGAGTACCTTAAACTCAGCCAAAAATATTGAGTGTCTATTTCTAGATCCCTATCATTAATGTTTATATTGTATTAGCTTGATATTGAAATTTTGTAATTCATTTGAAATCCTACAGTGTTAGTCTTAAAATTTTGCTTTCTTTTCTTAAGTGCTTTTCATTTCCTTAAGATTTTAGATTATTTTGTTGTTTTCTATAAACATAATGAAACCACCACCACCAACAACAAAGGAAAACTTTACTGGAATTTTGAATGAGATGGAAAACTTTACTGGAATTTTGAATGAGATTGTGTTGAATCCATAGGACAATTTGGGATAGAATTCACATCTTACTAAAATTGAATCTTTTTTTTTCCCCATGGATGAGATAGTAATTTGATTTATTAGGTGTTCTTTGATTTTTTTCAGCAATGCTTCATAGCAAGTCTTGGATGTATTAATCCCAGGGTTTCATATTCATACTATTGTAAACTGTACTGCTTTTTAAAACTGTTTTATGTACCAAATATTGAGTACTAATACAGAGATACACAATTGATTTTTGGTATTGTTTTGATATTCTGTTAGCATTAGCTTGGTTTGGTCTATATCTATAGCAGTTTTTGTATAGATTTCATTTTATTTTCTACATGCATAATGTTGGTAAATAGATACAGACTGACATTTTATAATCTCAGAACTTCTCTTTCTTTTTCTTGTGCACTACTTACACATATAGTACAATACTGAACAAGTGTTGTGAAAACAATTTTTTGTTTTGCTTCATCCTGATTTTAAAGTGAAAGTATTCACATTGAAGTGTGATATAAACTAGGGTTTATTTTCTGAATAAAGATTTTTCTTTAATTACTAGTTTGCTATGACTATATTCTTTTTCAAAGAAGAAATATACACTTCATTCTGTCAGATGTTTTTCTTGCATCTATATTAATGCTCATTTTAATTTAAATTTTTAGTCAGTTAACATTGTGTTTAGAATTTGCACATGAATGTTTATATAAGATTGTTTTCAAGGGTTTCTTTTCCTGTAATGTCTTTGCCTTGTTTTGATATCTGGGTAATGATAAAATAATTGAATGAATTGGAAAGTATATTTTTCCTTTCCAAATTTATCAGTGAGTTTGTAGAAAATTTATATTATTTTTGTTTCTGTTTCAGCAGGCAATCGGTTAGGTCTTACATTGAAAATCTGTTTCTTGAGTGATAACTTTATTTTTAATCTTTTATTGTCATGAGTTGCTTTCTGTCTGCCCCAAAAGATACAATTCAAATGCCAACCAGAGATTTAGGTAGATAGAATTTGGAAATTTTTTCCTGTGCAGTCTACTTCAGGGCTTCCCTCTCCATGACCAGTGGCGTTAGTTTCGCCAGATTTAGTATTCTGTTTTCCTTAATCCCGAAAGATTACTGTTTATTTTTTTTTTCACTCATCCAATTACTTCAGAGATTTTTGTGACTGAGACTCATTTCAAGGTAAAAATTATGAAAATAGGAACTCATTTCTTACAAATTCCCTACTTTAAGCATAGTCTCTATTGAATTTACTTGTACTTTTCAGTAGCTTGCAGAAGGTACTATTTTTAGAATTTATACCGGTTACCTGCTGGGGTTACAGTACAGCAGACTTGTACCCACTGTTGGATACACAAATCTGTGTGTCTGTTTATTTCTAATATGTTCTTTGACTTTTCCTTCCAATTAAATCATTGTTTCTAATGGTCATTGACACCCTGACTGATGTGTCGTGTCACATCTAGCTTTTATGGGTTTAGAAACTGAAACTTCTGAATTCAATCTAAATTAAGAGTAGATGGTCTGTGAAATATTCTTATATACATAAAATTATAGACTTAATTATAAAAATTTATGTATACAATTTTGGCTGCTTGCAAGTTTTATTTAATGACTTATAGGACTTTATTCTTACTATATATTAAAAATTAGTTATGCAAGGCTTGAAAAAGCATAAGTTTTTCTTATGTATGCATACGGTCTCACATAGAAACATTTAAGTTTGTTTTATTAAAGCTTGAACAAAATTACCCAATATTTTAACACTGCTTTAAAGAAATATGTGCAAAGAAACTTTGTAAATATATTTTATTAAATATTGAGTGTTATGATTTATGCATATTGATTAGGCTGAATATGTGGAATAAAAAAAAATTGTTTTCAGCTATTGGTATCTCAGGGTAGTTTTTAAACAAAGATTTATTCTTGTCATATATATTAGTATTTTTTATAAAAGAAAATATTTAGTATTTTTTAAAATATGTTCCCAGGATTCCTTTATGCATGAAAATACTTAATAGATTTTGTGGCTATGAGTTATTTTCACCAATAATTGAGTACAAAATATACACTAGAAGTGTTGAATCTATTTATTAGATCAATATAAGCTCATTTTCCTTATTAAAATCACTTAGTTCTTCATTTTTCTGTTAATATTTGACTTTAGAAGATTTTATGTCTTTTTCTACCACAGTAAAATTGAAGTTATGGATTTGTCATTACATTCTGTACTTTTGAACTTTGCCATCTGATTCTAAGAAATATATACTCTTTGTTCCAGTGCACAAGAATATATTATCTGGTAAGTTTCAACTTCAATTTTATTGAAGAAACTAATCCATATAGATGAATTGAATTAATATACCCACTGAACCACATCCATCTTCATATTTCTCAACCGGTTGGTTTATACTGTCTCATACTGGGCTGAATTCCAAAGGTAGGAAAAACAGAAGCTTTAGTTCCCCTTTTTGAATTTCCAGTAGCTAGCTGGATATGACCCATATAAGAGAATATATTTTTCTGGTTTCAAAAATAACTGCTCTCTAAAGACAAAACAGAGGAAACATATTTAGACCAAGAAAATAAATGAGGGCAATTTTGATTAAGTTACTGGGAGCCTCTTTAGTACATTATAACACAGTTACTAAAAAAATTACTAACAGCTATGAAAAATTATATGTTTTTGAAGGGAGTGAAAACCACTCTTTCCTCCTTAAATGGAATACAAATGTTATGGTAGAAAAATTGTTTGGTGGTGACCTAAAAAGAATCAAATAATAATTGTGTTAACTTAAAGAAAAATATTAAAAAAATCAGAAAATTCTCTAACCAAGAGTCTCCAGTGGCAAATAATAGCAACCTCAGGGAAAATATTTCAAGAATATTTTTATCTAATTGTCAGACGAAATGTTTTCCTGGAACTGGTAGATTTACTATTTATTTCCATGTTATAATAATTAGACTATAGTTTATAGTCCTATGATAAGTAGACTCTGATGGCTGTGACTCTCCATGCGGGGAATGGTAGTGTGTTGACTTTCAAATGCAGTGCTGGTTCATAGCCCTGACCTGTGAATTGTGGCAAATTTTTTTAAAAGATGGCAAGCTGTGGTCATTAGCAACTAATGTGAAAAATAAAATGTGTGACAACATAGGAACAGTATCTACAGTTCTTATTGTCTTTTAAGATATATAATTTAATTTTATTATGTTCTTTTATTCATGACTATCCTTGTTAGATACCAAGTAAAATCAAAACAGCCTACATTATATAGTTAATATTCGAGTTGTAGAAACTCTAGAGGGAGAAAGGGAACTGAGGGCTTGGGTGAACAAAATTTGGCGGAGTAACTTGCACTTGGGCACCACCATAAAATGATGTAATAGTTTCTTAATGAATCTAAGAAAAGAATAGGAAAAGAAGAAAAATGGTGGTCCCTGCAATTACAATTTGAATTGTAGAAAGTAGAAAGCCAGCCAAATGTAATACACGCAGTTAAGTCTGGCTTGGGGGAAGAAAAATACACAGTGAGGACAATTTTTCAAAGACATGTTGCATGTGTTTGGATCTCATACTTTGGTGAGGGTATGTGCAATGCACACTATCCTTGCACTGTATTGCATGGGATTCTCTTCAGAAATAGAACATACTTAGGTTTCTCTTATGGGAAAGTATTTTATTAATATGTAATGTATACATTTAAAGTCCTTAATATGTGTATATATGAATTTACATTTCCAGTATGTTCAGTTAAATAGAATTTAATAGTGCTGGAGATGGAAACCATGGCTTCTGAATGCTAGGCAAGAGCTTTATTACTAGCCCTCACATTCTTAATATTATTGCAAAAGATAGTTTTATTTTCCATATTTTAAAAATTTTATGTTTCTAGAAAGGGGAACAGAATACTTACAAGCCATCCATAGATGAATTTATCTGGAAAAACTCCTTAAAATTTTGTGGATTATATACACATATTTTATACCTGAATCAAAAATGTAATAGTCTGAGACTTGTGCCACTTAAAAGACATAGTTTTTGGGAAGAAAAGAAGGATGGTGTTTGGAATTGGCAGAAGTACATGGTTAACTGCTGACCTATCCATGGGGCACCATGTCTAGGAGACAAGACAAATATAAAGTGATTTTAAATGGCATTAGAATTTTAAGTCAGCTGCTCAAAGTCTGGAAGGCTGGCAAAATAGGGACCTGAGAAGCACATCTCAGACTCTGATGTGAAAGTGTTTACATAATAATAAGTAAATAATCTCTAGAAACACGTTCATGTTAGCCAGGACATTGATGTAGAGGTGAAAGGAAATTTAGAAGTATCTGTGCCATGTGCTGAAGGATGTGTAATGCTAAGCTGTTAACTAACATGTACTTCACATTTGAGGATATCAGGTAACTAGAGTAAGATCCAAAGTCTTAACTACATAGAATTGTGGAGAGAAATAGCTGTGTATAGCAGAAAACTCAGACAGAGCTTGACAGAAAAAATTATGAATTCATTTACTGTTACAAGCAAATTACTACTTTTCTACTCTACATATGTATATGAATTGAAACAGTTATGTTCTTACATTTCAAAATGCCATTGAATTTGGATGCATATATAACCTATGTATATCATAGATATGTTTATTACACAATTTTAAACATTTCCATTTTAGATCTTTACCTGACAGCAAATGGAAGAACATGCTCAATCAGCATAGAGAAGATCATTTTTTATTAAAAATATTTCTATGTTTACATAAGAGGCAGAATTTTAGGAATGACCCCCCAATATACCTCTACCTTTCATAGGTTCCACTTTCCTTTTTGAGGGTGACTAGAATTTGTGACAATGGTTAGATGCTATTCATCTTGATTATATTACTTTTTGTGGCAAAAAGAAGATAGCTGGCTAGTTCTAATATAAATTCTAATTAAAGGGGGAGATGTTTTTTCTTCATTTCAGAAAGAAAAGGAAAAATCAGTGAAAGATTTAAGGTAACATATTCAAATTGTAAACAGAAGAGGACATATCATGAGCAACTCAGGAAGCCCCTGGCGTTCAATCTTCTCTTGTTAATCAACAGCTAAGAAGCAATGACTTGTAAGTCCTACAAATGAAGACAGTGCATTCTGAACATAATGTGAATGAAAATGGAAGATTTCTGTTTATAAGAGTTCACACTAATTAAAATCTTTTGGCTTGATACGATAGCCAATAATCTAGGCAGACTCCCATACATTAGTGACTCATGAAAAGTATACGTTAATAAATGAATGCTTACATTTTGTTACGGAGCAATGGAAAACTAATATATTCTAATATATACTCTGTGTGAAATATTAAAATATTTAGATGAATAAAACACTGTCACATATTCTGAGATGATTACAGCACAGTAAACAAGATGGATGAATAAACACATATAATCATAATGTACTAAACTCAATCATAAAAGTGGTTTATAAAATGCTATGGGAATCCAGATATGTAGCAATGAATTCTGCCTAGGGAAATCTGAAGAGACTTTTTCAGAGATTGTGATTGTTTAGTTCTATAATGAAAAAGTAGTATATGCCAGGTGCAAACAAATTTCCAGACAGAAGAGACACAAATCCTTAATATATGAATATTTACAACCTCTCAAACTTGATTGAAAGCACAGAAAAGGCCAGCTTCAATTTTATAAGAAATTTGACTGGTGTGTATACTTTAGGGTTTAGAGAAATAGTTCTCTCTGAGTATCTACATTGTCCTGCTGCACAGAGCATTCTTCCAAGCATGTTTTAACTGAGCAGGACTGATCATCTATGGGTAACTTAATTGAATTTCTATGATGTATGTAATAGCTTCACTGACTCAGAAAGGTGAGTTGTAAGCCTTGAAAACTGCAGTATCATGTCCAATTAGATTCATGTGGGAATGACAGCAAATTCCAGAATAAGATTGACACCTATTTCTTTGTCATATAAAGGTCTGAAGGCAGAATGAAACTAGTTATGGCGGTTTCAAAGTATCAGGGATGTAGATTTTTGTGTCTCTGAAGCATGAATAGTTTATATTCCCCAGGTTATCTCATGATCTAATAGTCGCTTGGAACTCTAGGATTTATATTTGTGTTCATTCTGTGGAAAGCAGGGTCATGGCTTGTGTCTAGACATCTCCCCAAAGCCTCATGTGTGCCAGCTTGGGGTTTTGGTAGTGACTGGATCGTGGGCATGTGATACTGGACTAGTTCAATGATCTCATTAGTATAGTTCTCGGTATAACTGGTAGACTTACTGAAGAGGGAAGACCCAGACTTCCCTCTGCAGTCTGGATGGAATAAAAAGGAAAAGCAGAAGGAAAGCTGCTGGTTTCTGGCCATCCTGCTGTGGACTGTTTCTTCTCTGCTATGCGCTCTGATATGCCACCGTGCCTTGAAGCCAGTTGACTATGGACTGGAACCTTTCCAAACTGTGACATAAAATAAACCTGCCCTTCTTTTAACTTGTGGGTGTTGGGTATTTTGTCCCAACAATGAGAAAGTAACTAAGATAAAAAGTAAGGGTGATTATGTTAGCCCTATCCTCATGCCCTAGAGAGGCTATTATTCTGAAGTTGTTCATATCATTTCTACTTAGGTCACTGATCAGTCTTTATGCACATAGTCCCACCCATTTTCAAGAAAGGCTTGACAAAGTAACATTATTTCATATAGTCATTTTCATTACTAAAGATGATAGATTCTATTAGGGTACATTGTGAAAGTTGTACATTTCGTATAGGTATTTATTGGTATAATCATTCATAGATTTTTACTGTTTTAAATTGAAATTTTCTTTGTGAAGAGGTGAATAATTTTTTTAAAATTACAGCAGTGTCTTAAAATATCATTATGTACATTATTATGGTACAATATCACTTCAGGCAGAAAAAATCATACTTAATAATGACTTAAAAGTATAGATAGGCTAAGAAATACATTTAATATATATGCCAAATTATATTTACTCATTTTAAAAAGTAACACATTGTGTCTACATGTTCTGGGATAACATTTTTATTCTGTCATCTTGAAGAACTAGACAAGAAGAAGTTTAAAGTTTAAAAGTGCATTGTTCACACAGCAAGCAGAGTGTATGTTTATACAAGTCTACAAATTGAAATTTTAAAACAGTTAATACAGCTTATAAAAAAAAAAAACTAAAGTTGGTAAGTATAACTTGGCTGGAAATGGTAGAAACTCTTCCATGGAGTCTATATATACATATTTTTATTACAGTTCTATGATACAAGATGATCCTTTTTAATTTATTCTGTCTTTCTTATAACATAACAAATAGTGTTTTTTTTTGTTTGTTTGGTTTTTTTTTTTTGGGGGGGGTGCTGGGGATCGAACTCATGATCTCGCATTTTCCAAGCAGGTACTTATACTGCTGAGCTAAACTCCTGGCCCCATCATAACAAATAGTTTAACATGAAGAATGTTCCATGTGATGTTAGATGGAATTTTTCTAAATATTTGTCATGTCACAGTTTACAAAATGTGGATCTTTTATTTTCTTGCTTAGCTTCTACCTGTTGGTCCCATGCATTGTTGGAAGTGTAGTATTGACAACATTGGGGCAGAAGAGATAAACAATAATAGTTATAGAAATCAATACCTCATTCCCCCATCACATGGAATAGTTTTCAAGATAGATCATGTTATGGCATGATACAAACTATCTTAAATTTAAAATGATTGAAATTACACAAAATTATATTCTCTAACCATAATACAATCAAATTAGAACACAAAACAGGATTAAATTTGGAAAATTCTCATGTGAAAATTATACATGTACCAACATTTATATTTAACATATTTAATATATACTATATATTGTACATGTCAAGAGAGAAATGAAATTAAAAAGAAAGTTCTTTGAAATAGAAGATGTTGAAATCTACGGAATACAGCTAATACATTGGTCAGAGGGAAATTTCTTTAAGTACCTACATTAAAAAATATATAGAACTCATCTCTATAGCATTACCTTAAAACTAGGAAAAGGGAGAAAATCCTCAACACAAAATTAAGACAACAAAGGAAATAAGAATAAACTAAAAAGGAATGTAATTACAGAATAGAAAAATAATAGAAAAAGAGACAACAAAATCAAAGACTTTTTTTGAAATGGTTGACAAAATAACCATTAGCTGAAATGGCTAAGAAAAAATATAGAATTTAAAGTTAAGAATTAAAGACAAAATATTTCCACTGAACTTATAAAAATAAATGTAAGAGAACATCATAAACATCTGTAGGTCAACAAGACAAGATATAGACAAAATGATCTAAATCACCCACAGATTCAAAGTGCCAAGAATTGAGAAGAAAGAAAAACCCTAAATAAACTAAAGATGAAAAAGTAATGTTGAACCTCAGAAAAAAGAAATTAGGCTTCACCAATGCATTCTATCAAATGTTTACAAGAAATATAGTGATACTGCATTACAAATGCTTCTAAAATATAGTAAAGGAGAGAACATTTACCAATTTATTATGAGAGATCAGTATTATGTGGATACTAAATCCTTAAACATTACAAAACAAAAATTCTAAAGACAAATATTCTTATAAGTACCAATGCAAATTCTTCAAAAAAATTGTTAATGAACTGAATTGAGCAACATATAAGAAGTGATATATACAATGACCAAGTAGAATTTGTCCAAGGTGTGCAAGGTATTTTTAACATGTGAAATTTAGTCAGTATAATATGTGACACTCTTAATAGAGTGTGAATGAAACTACATAATCATTTCAATAAATGTAAATAAAAAGAATTTGTCAAAATAGAAAATTCTTTACTGACAAAATTTCTGTTGCCTAACAAACTTCTTTAAATAACAGAAGCCTATATTTAACCTCATACTTTCAGAAGAAAAATGAATGTGTTAATCTCAATAAGATGAATCTTTCAAGGATAGTTGTCCTCACAATTTTTATTTGACATAGAACTGAATTTTCTAACCAAGGCAATTAGGCAAGAAAATGTAATAAAATCATTTAGACTAAATACGAGAAAGACTACCTTTATTTTCCAATGAGTTCTATGTAGGAAGTCCTAAGGAACTTACAAAAACTACCTAATCACTGAACAATTTCAGAAAGATATCAGAATACAGGATCAGTTTGTTAGTCCATTCTCTGTAAAATTCCTGAGTTAATCAACTTCTAAAAAGAAAAGATTTTGGCTAACAATTTGAGAGACTATAGTCTAGATCTATTGGCTCTGCTGGTTTTAGGCAGCAGTTCATGGCAGGAATTCATGGAGAGCAGGAACACTTAGGTCATGACCAAGAAGAGAGAGAAAAGGTGAGTGTCTGGCTCAGTCTCTCCCCTCTGGGGCCTGCTCCCAAGGCCCTGAGCACTTCCCTGAGCTGAGCCTCTTCTAATTCCCTCCATCTCCCTCTAGTGTGGACCTGGGGCCAGGCCTTTGACATACATACCTTTAGGTAATGCTTCAGAGCTAAAATATAGCACAAATTATAAATTAATGCTAGGGGATGGCTAACCTTGTTCTTGTCCTACCCTTTTGGGCCAGATTGGAGCCCAGAAACTCTTGTTTCTTTTCTGGTCACAGCTGGAAGCCTTAGGGCTAATGACTGCTGTGGCTCTCACAGGGCAAGTAAGACCTGCTAAAGAAGAGAAGGTAGCTGGAGAAACTCTCTTCCTTGTCCTTCTCCTTGCAAGAATGTTTTGCTTTTCCCAGCCCACCGTACTTGCATTTCTGTTCTTGGAAACACCCACTGCCCTTCACCCATTGTCTTTGACTCAGATGTAATGACTAAATAGCAAAGTTCTGGAGGGCTTGTGGCCTTTTGTTTCTAGAGAACAACTTGCTGTCCCAGAGCCCTGCAATGCTTGTTCTTTCTTTCCTTTCCCACCATGAGCTGTAACCCACTGGAGAATTCCGATCATATAAAAACCTGTTGTGTTTCGATACATTAGTCATGAACATTTTGAAAATAAGCTTTAAAAATAATTTAACTTGCCACAATTTTAGATAGAATAAGCTATATGAATAAATTAAACAAAACAGGCATAAGACACACTATCATCTATGAAAAATGATTGAGTGAAATTTTAAGAGATGTAAACACATAGAAAAGTATTCCATGTTCATATATCTTAGGATAATGTCCTAAAGTCATCAGTATTTTCAAAATTGGTATGGATTCAGTAACACCTGCTCCTTTAAGGCAGAAATTGATCCTAAAGTTTGTATGAAAATGCAAGGAATACATACAGTTTTGATGAGTGAGATAACAATATTTTATAAAAGTGATCATATTTTGGAGAATTTTTCTCTTTCTTGACCTTTCTCTAACTTTCAGATCCTTTAGTATTGAGGCTGATTATATAATTCATGGAAGAATAAGTATATAGTGATTACATTTTTCTTTTCTTCTGTACTGAGTATAGACTATTTGGTTCAGGGACAGAAACTAGGTGTCTGGTAAAAAGCAGAAGAGAGAAATTTTAAATTAGAAAAACAAACCAGTGGAGTGTATGTATGAATCTGCTCCATGAAAGCTCCCTGAGATGAGCTGATATGCCCTTCTCAATATGGGAGAACAGAGCATAGTATTTTGATTTTTAAAATATCCCCTTATGGTCTGCAGTACTTCTTAACACTCTATCCAGGGAAATACAGGCTGATACCTCTGAATTTAACCCACAGAAATGAACGATGTTCATTTAGAGAAATGACTTGTGTTTTGTCAGATGCAGTGATCTGCACAGTCTCCTCTTAATGGGATGGTCAGACAACACGCAGAACCACTGCACACAAGGTTAGCAGCTGGAAGAGCTAGCTTAGCAAGTCATGTGTCGTAGTCTAGTGAGGAGAGGTGGATATCAGGATTCACAGCCCTGGAGAAATAAACACTCTAATAGGTGCTATGTTCATATTGTTCATTACTGTTCTGCTTCTGGTGGAAGTCTCTGTCCCTATCTGTGTTCTCACGATTAAATCCAGACATAAGAAAAGAAAGAGAAGAAAAATGACAAAACAAAACAAATAACAAACTATTGTGGTTGGGAGAATAGATTTCAAAATATAAAAAGATAGATATGGACTCCAACTCTGGAATGTGGCAAAGGTCCATGAAAGCAATGACTAAATTTTATCAACTGAAAAATTCCATTACAAACAGTATTTTCCTTAAAGTGTTGCTGTAAGGATTAAGTTACCTAAATTTTGTGAAGCATTTTTTTTCTATATGTGATAATTCTTATTATTGATTTTTACTGAATGAGCTGACTTTTACCTTCACATAAGTATTCTAGTCAACCCATAGATCTCCAGACCCTTGAGCCCAATTCTCTTAACAGACTGATGTGGCAGAAACATAAGAACCTATTCACAGAAGTTAAACTGTGCTTTGACTATGACTGCGATTTCACCTCTTTTACTCTCATGAAGAATGGTAGATAACAAGTCATACAGGAGAAAAGAGTAAGACATGCTCTTAATTGCTGAACTCAACAAACACAAACACTTCCTCAACTAGGAAGCAAAATGAGAATTGCACTTGGAACTATTAGGACGTTTCCATCCTGAGAGGAAGTCCACTAACCGTGCAGGAGAAGAGGGACTAGACAGTACCAAATGGAGTGACAGGGGCTATATTACTTATTTTTTAGATAAAGAAAACAAGGTCAAGAAGGTTGAGATACCAAATAGCAAATAGTTTACTTTTTTTCTTTTAAAGAAGGTAAAACAAAACAGAACAAAGCAGATTAGAAGAAAACAATGTAAATAACACAGATTTCAAAGCATGACAACCATCAACTATTGATTTCTTAATGTTTTTTCTCTTTTTTCTTTTAGAATTCTGTATTGTTTCTACCTTTTTTTCTTTTGCTTTTTTTTCTCTTTAAGAAATTTTTTTTAAAAAAATGAAAAAACAAACAAACAGTGGCTACCATAATGGGTCTTGTTTTCTTCAAAATAGTTGTCTGTATCTTCACACACAATGAATTCATACAAAACAAAGTGGTATAAAACTAATCAAAACAGAATACTGAAGGCATTACAGGTCTTCAAAACTAGACAATAGGAAAATCAACAATGGCTACCATAATGTCTCTTGTTCTCTTCAAAATAGATGTCCCTACCTTCATGTGTGTTGAAATTAAACAGTACAAAACAGGCTAAAACCACTCTAAAGTATAAAGCATAAAGAATAAAATCAGTACTGGATTTCACAGCATGATGATAGGAAATCAGCAATGGATACCATAATGTCCCTTTTTCTTCAAAGTAGCTGTTCATAAAGCTTCTACTTGTATATCTATCCTTTCTGCATTAGAAGGAAAACAAAACAAAAGAAAATAAATTACTAGTAAAGCAAGAAACAAAAAAGACAAAAAAATAACAGTAGCAAGGAGCCCAAAACAATGACGATATAGATCTTCAAAACAGGGTGGTAGGAACATAACTAAGGTTGTTATTTTACATAGTGAGCTTCAAAAGAGTTCCTCAGAAAATTATTTTCTAACAGTCTATCTTCAAAGGAGCTCTTGTAATTCTCAATTTATTAAATTTTACCTGAAGCTGTGTAGGACCAAAAAACCAACCAACCAAACAAGCAAAAAGAAAACAACAACAAAAAAAACAAGCTTGAACCGTGACTGTGACATCTTCCAAGAAAAATGGAACATACATGAAGGTATTTACACAAAGACTAGAAGAATCTCCACTTTTCATTTACCCAGCAAAGGTCAGAGTTCTTTGCTCTTACTGTCTGCTGATGTGCATGTAGTAAAGCAGGATAAAGTCTTCCTAAAGAGAATGTTCCCTGGACTTTTTCCAAAGCAAAACATAAATTGAGACATTGAGAGAGGAATGAAGCTACAAAATTTGTACTAGGCCTTTAGTAGCCTTGGTGCTAAGTCAAACCCAAGAGAGACATCATAAAAGATTGGGGGAGGGAAGAGGAGAGGCAGAGCAGTAGTTGAGAGCTGGCGATTGGCCAGCAGGCTGGAGAGAAGGCGCTAAATTATGCATCACATTTAGTATATTTATTAAAAGAACATTTCTAGGAAAACATCCTAAAACAAATGTGGCTATCAGTTAAGCACCCTGCTGTCTTGAGCAGATTTAGTGGATGACAATTTTCTCTTAATGGCTTTGTGGTGTTTGCTGATTTCATCTCTTCACAGCATTTTATGAATTGTCATTCCATGAGGATTTTAAATAGACTGAAATTGCCCTTCACTGTGGTTGTTCGGCAAAGTCAGAGACGGAAAATATGAAGAAATCACAGAAATGGTCAGACTATATTGTTTTGAATGAGATTTGAATTGTTTTTGTTTTTGGTTGACCTTTATCATTCACACACACATACACACACACACAAATCACAACTGTTTCTTGTTCTTTACTGATCTCTTTTTAAGAACATTTTTTATACTGGGGCTTGAGTTCTAGGTCTTGGGAATATAAAGAGGAGTAAGTCCAGGTTCCTAATATTAAGACATACAGGTGTAAAAGAGGCAGAACAACATGTTAAACAGGGGTGCAGATCGCAATAGATAGAAGTATCAAATCATGTGCAGAATATCATTTTACCTAAAGAGAGACAGGAAAGAGAAAGTTTACAGGGGAGAAATAGCCATGAAGGTACCCTTGTTAAGGGAGTGGAGTGAACAGGGTGACTCAAGCAAGACAAAAATTGGCTTGATGGTTTTGGGAAAAGGAAGCTCCACATGACTGGAGCATAAAAGGATCAATGTTTACGTGGATGTAGCCGGAAGAAAAAACTGGTCAGGAGGCCATTTATATACCATGTGAAAGACTAGAGGTTTTAAATAGGTCTGGTTCATTGCAATGACAAAGTGAGATATAAAAATTGAATCCAGGCAGTAGCAGTTTGACTCAAGAGGAAAATAATGAGGCATCATAGGAAGGCAATAAAGCATTTCTTTTTTAATTAGTATATGTTTGCAAAACAATAATATTCAATGTGCAGAATCAGTTGGTATGCATATTAGATCTCTATCCATCTTACTTCCCTTTAGTACTATATTTGGTGACATATTAAGAGTGATTGGTTTGGAATAGGAAACTTGAAAACTAGAATACATCTCAATCCTCTAGTTTAGGTGGCTATCATTTGACATCTCAAGATGGTTAAGTGGAAATGCAGGCTAAATATGTAAGTAAGACTGTAACAACTGCAAAAACTACAGTGACAACCAAACCAACAGTAGCAGCAACAACAGCAGCAGGGACACTGGAAGGAAATGTAACCGATATTAATGAGCTATACAATTATATACTACATTATACAATACTTAAAAAAATAAATGTAAACTACCTTTAGACGGGAAAAAGTATAATAAATATTTCTCCAACAAGTGTAAGTGGAAGGCAAATACAAGTTTCTACAAAAGAGTTTATTTGAGCTTGATTTTTATGCTAATTTTATCAGATGGAAAAACGGAACCACAAATGTACTGAAATATAGTCATCCCTTAGTGTCTTGGAGGCCTGGCTACAGGACCTCCAATGCTCAAGTTCCTCATATAAAATGACACGATATTTGCATATAATTAACGCCATTCTCTTGTATGTATAAAATAAGCTCTACATTATGTATACCAAATAAAATTTAAATGTTATATTAACACTGTGTTATACTATGTTGCTGAGGAAATAATGGTAAGGAAAAACAGGCTGTGCACATTCCATAGAGAAGTAACTGTCATAAGCTATACTTACGTCCACTCTCTGTTGCTTTAAAAAATGCACAAGTCTGGGTAACGTACATAGAAATGTGGTGCATTAGGTCAAGTGCTGGATACTGTCTAGTGTTGTGTGGCTGCATTGGTTTGGTTTCTGGTGACAGCCTGCTGGGGAAGGGTGCATGAGAGCAGGAAATCCCACGATGCATACAGGACACCAATGAAACCTGGGGCCGAAGTACTGTTTTGCTAACAATTCATTCTTTCAGGAACTTAGTGGAGTTCTGAGAGAACCACGTTAACCCCTTCTGAAGGCTGTTCTGAATGCTTTTCTGGCCTCCTCTCTTCAAGATTCTACCACTTCCCATTATTGTGACACTGAATCTTCTGGTGCCACACTTAAACCATATCCAAAACACAGCATATGCCTAACTACCCCGTACGTGGACAAGATGGATGGTAAAGCAGCGCTCAGACAAGAGCTGGAGAGAGACTGGCGGCTGTGGAAGAAGCCGCCACAGGATGGTGGCAGCACATTACTTTCTCTGTTCAAGTAAATTCAGTATCGTGTTCAACATGGAAAATCCAAATTTTCCTTTTGAAAATTTTTCTTGTTTTTTCCAAGTGCTTTGATCTATATTTAATTGTCCACGAAGATGTAGAATTTCTGGTTATAGCACACCAACTATATAAGGAGTCCATTCTTTTAGAAAGATACAGAGTTCCTTCTTTTTCCTAGTTCTTGACTTTTGTGTTGTACTTTTAGATTTAACTAGAAAGTTAAACTATATTTAACTAGAAAGCAAATAACATGGTAGGGAAAAGCACTTGTGTGCTTAAAAAGCTAACGTTTTCCAAACAAGTTGAGAGTAGAGAAAGATTTTCCTTTTTTTTTTCATTTTCATTTGATGACTGGATACATAGTTTGAAACCTGTAACACCTTGGAATTTGTCATTTCACCATTTGTTGAAAGTTCCAGAAATTCTTTTGGGCTAGGGATTACTCTAAAAAGGAGAATCTGCATTCATAAATTACCAGGTAGTATGCATACTCCTAAGTCTTTCTCATCCTATACCTACTCAAGAATGATAGTCAAGGACAATTGCCTTGTGACAGTCTTGCTATTCTTCAATGTTCTTTAGAGTGATATTTATTAACATCTTATGCATAAGTTTTTTGTTTGGTTTTTGAGACAAAGTCTTGTAGTGCAGGCTGGACTTGAACTGACTTTTGCAGGCAAGGCTGGTCTTGAACTCTCAGGGATCCTCTTGTCTCAGTTTCCCAAGTGCTGAGATTACAGGCATGCATCACCACATCATGCACACTTAACCATCATTTGTCAGAAAATGCACCTGTACATTTTAAGTTTCAAGGCATTTGTTCATTATTATTATTATTATTATTATTTTGGATTTCTATTGAACTTTTATTTTTTAAATTGCTGACAAGTAGTAAAATCTTGCTGTAGAGGTTGAAGAACATTTACTGTTGTCTAAAAACACTTTTAGGAAGCAAAGAAAGAAAACGTATATGGTCTTTTTATGTTCTTATTTCAAAAACACCACTGACTGTTATTTTTCATCACTTACTTGTGCACCTGCATCCTCCTTTGACGATCTTGGCTTTTGTTTCATAATTTATCTTATGTTTTGTTTATCCTTTGTTCTTCATTTTATTTTCATGCACAAGAAAAATAATCTGTTCTCTGGAGACTTGAAAATCTGAGTTACTAAAAACTTGAAGAAGCACTGAACATTAGACTAGATAACTGAATATTTTCTCTTTTCATGCTTTTAGACTTTCCAATTTTGATACAAATTTCCCTAAATTATGAAAGACAAAACTTTCCTTTTACTTTCATCATTCATAAAAGTAAACATGAGCATTAAATTCCTAACCAAGATCCCATTGAAATCCTAAGTAGTTTAGATGTGATCTTCACATCACAAAGTGAGCCTTCAAATCTTGTTCCTTCTCCAACTACCTCAGCTGCTTTTTTTTTTTTGGCCTTGGCTCAGTGCCTCTTACAATATTGACATTTTGATCTCCTGGGCCTCAGAAATTATAGAATATGGTCATATTTTAATGACCAGGGGACAGACGAAACTACCTACTTACACATTTGATAGAGACAATTAGAAGGTAAGATGCACTTTAAGATTGCATTTTACCCAGGGGAATCATAACAACAAGCCATATCCAGCAATAGATATCTACTGATGTATCATCTATCTCTGCAGATGGGGGTCTCAGTATAGTGAAGTCAGTAGCTAAGAGACCAATTGAACTTTTGAAACAGTGAATAGTATACAAGTTCTTACTTTATTATCTTTTTAATGCGTTTAAAGTACAAGATTCATGTTTTACTTTCAAGATCAGATTCAACTTAGATGAAAAGAATATGGTATTTAGTTGTTTGAGAAAATAATGAAAAGAGAGAAAGAATGAAATAGTAGCTCTTTAAACTTTAGATTCAACTCTAAAATAGCACTTTCTAGTATCCTGAAGATTCACAGGATTCTTCTTTGCCTATTATTGTTTTGACTTACACCTGAATTTTCATGCTTGGGATCTTGGTTATTTTCCTCTCATTGCTGAGACAAAATACCTGACACCCAACATGAAGGAAGGAAAGGTTTATTTTTTGCAGGTTTTGGAGGTTTCAGTCTGACCCAGCTGGCTCCAAGGCCGGATGGCATGGGGGAGGGGCAACCATTCATGGCAGCCCACAAGCAACAAGATCAAACAGGGCAAAAAGGAAAAAAGCACGCATCCTTGCGGCCCTTACGTTGTATACTGGCTCCCTACCCCTGAGTGGGAGCAGCACTCACACGACAATCCCAGTGCTAGACAACAAGCCAGTCACAAACACTAGATTCAGTTGCCTCCATGATTGCATGAGGTTGGGTGGAAGGATTTGAACACAAACCAGAACACTTGGCTTCTCAAAAATATCCATGAGAAAGACACACATTTAAGCATAAAGGAGAGATAGTCTACGTGACTGATGTGAAATATGTTTTAGTTTTGAAACATGGCTTTGAATTTTTTTGTTTTTTACAATACTGGTTGTGTGTTCTAGCCAAGGTAATAAACTAAATGACACTGTACAGTAGCAATGAAGTAAGGGCAATAATTTTATTTAGATTAAATAAAGTATTTAAAAAGATATTGAAATTGGAGATTTTATAACTTGGAAATTAAGACATGACATAAAATGGTATTAACCAGAATAAATGTGGCTGTATGTATAAGTTTATTAAGGAACATGTTGGATCTCTAATGAATCACATGATAAATTCTAACTTTAAAACATCAACCAGAGAAGGTGTCTTGTGACTATTTTTTCATATAATGAGGCATTGTGGACATTTTAACAGTTTTGAAATGATTTATAGTACTTTATAATATTTCTCAGAGATGTTTAGTCCCTGAGTAGCTATCAGTGTAAGTTGTGATCCTTAAATTGTCTTTGTCTAGAACAAAAACCCCTCATCTCCAAGTTTGTTTCCTTTTCAAAGTATTCTCAATGTTACACATGTTACAAAAATTAACATTTCTCAAAAATTTTGATAGCTGTCTTTATAGGGAAGGTATGGAAATAGAAAATTAACAAATGTAGAACATTTCCCTAAAATATGGGGGACATAGTCAAATAAAGATGAAAGTGAGAATATAAATAAATCCTTGTTTATATGACTCAATTCCACTGAGTTTTGGGAAGGAGAATGCACTCACAATGGTTGATTCTTTGGATAGAGACAACACCTAGTGAAATGTAAAATATGTGGATTGAAAAACAAGGAAATAGTTACAAACATATCAAAGAATACACCAAAAATGTTGAAATTACAGGGCAAAATATAAAATCAGCACTCTTGAGGACAGTGAATATCTCTGAACTTGGCTATCATTTTTATTACATTTCCTCTACTTCTTAGTGATTTACTAAGGCAATCCCCTGGTTCCTGTAGTTTTTGGTCTCCTAAGTTGCATACCTCACACATTCCAGCTTGTGCCTCTGTAGAATATGGTGAGCCTTCTCCTTCTGGTCACAACATCCCTACAGATAACTCCTAAGAGTACACTTAAGAGATTGTTTTTGTGTAATGAATGGCATGTGATTTCTATTAAGTGGCCTTAGGAGACTGTGGATCAGTGTGTACATAACCTTTCGTTAATCCTTTCCCTGCATTTGCAGTGGCACTTGACAAAAGTACAGGCATTTTTTTCTACTTTAGAAATAAAGGCAGGATATAGCACAAGAGTCCAGAATTAGGGAAAGAGAATGCTTAGAAATGTTTTGGGTACACATGTACACTCTCCCCATGAAGACTTAGCTAGGATTTAACAGTTACAAAGGGTAAATTCTTAATTTACAGCTTGATAAGAATGGTTCCCCAAGCCTCTCTAAATCTGTTTTCATTTCCTGTGGGCAGAGTTATTTCTTGTTTCCTCCTCTGGGTGAAACAAATCTCTGTAGTATTGGTTTGTCAGTCAAGTGGAGTCTCTCAAGCAAAATTTACAAAAGGGACCATTTACAAAGATGTGGACAGAGTATGGAGAATCAACACAGGATTGAGCAATGCTCAGGTGGAGGCAACAGGAGTACAGCAACTATCGCCTAAAGAGAGAGTTAAGGGGAGGCTGTCGGGAGAGGAGAGATCACTCTACCATCTATGGACAGGTCCAAATGGTATGGTATATAAAAGACATAATGAAAGGGAGCCCTGGATAACTTATTCCTTGAATTTGCTCTCTTTCCTTACTTCCTCAAAGCTTCTACAAGTGTTTCCCATTAGAAGAACTAACCAGAAGTGAAGGACAAGGAAGCCTGTTGACACTGCTGATACGGCCATATAAATCATGGGTAGAACAGGAGAGATGTGAGCTAGCAGAACTAAAGGAGCAAGTGGGAGGTATTCAACACAGGGTGAGTATATTTCAGGCTCTGCAGTCGCAGTCAAGTCTGAGAGCACGGGGAGTGTCTTCACTACTGAACCGAGAACATCTCCAATTAGGAGCTCCCTGAAGACCCACTGGAACTTCAAGAGCTGAGAGTTTAATTTAGGTAAGCTATTCCCCATCATCCAAAAGAAAAGGTTTGAGCTAGAAAGCTTTAGTCATTTCCCAATGAATGCTTTATGGTAGTGTGCTCATTATTCTTAAGTGTCTGGATCCCAGGATTCATTCTCAGCACAGCCTTGCCCAGCTCCATGTCTAGAGAGGCCAGTGATCAGTGCTGCACAAAAGATTCCTGGAAGTTCCAGCTTCAGGTTGTGGTTTGGTAAGGGGAAACTCTCGCTAAATGTGTAATTTGTTTTTTGTGTTTTCTATACATAAATCAATAAATCTCAAGAGTTTAGGGATCACATTTATTCTATTTTGCTGCTTTCCCATAACCAGCAGAATAAAGCCATATATATATATATATATATATATATATATATATATATATATAAATAACAGTGAATAAGTGCTAAATTATTGATTGGCTGGAGGTTCATAAATATGTCTTAGCTTGTGTCCCAAAGCAAATTCCAAAGTCAATTATGAATGGTGCTTTAGGGAGCGATTCATTTCCCCATATTATTCAGCCATTCAGCAAATATTAATTGACACTCCCTCTCACTCTGTGCCATTCTTAGTACTGGAAATTGCAGGTCAGTGGAAAATGCTGCTGACAAGCACTTGGCTGGATGGTACTTAGAGAATGACATTGTGATGAGAGATTTAGTTTCAGAGCTGAGCAGAACTGAGTCTCTGGTCAAGGCCTCTTGGTTTCTGGGCTACTGGAACACTTGTATCGCTTGTTAAAATTTCAGTTTTCTCCTTTGTAAAAATGGATATATTAACACTTTGGAGGTTTTCCATGAGAATTAAATGCAATAAGCAAAACAGATCACTTATGAGCAAGAAGTCAGTCAATATGAACTTCCATGATTACTGTAGCAAACTGCACAGAAGATGGGAGAGCACAGGAGGGCGTTATGGATGATAATAGGAGACCACTGGCCGCAGAAATGGAAAGCTCTAAGCGTTCAATACACCATTTACTAACAGAAGGGACAAACAGAAGAGCTACTTGGCCTAATAAGAGAATCTCGGTTCTCCGGGGGGTAACGCAGTATCATGAGGTGTGTCGCTGGGATTTTCTGGTAGACTCATGCGTAAATCCTAGTGTGCATGTGAATACATAGTGTTGGAAGGATAGTGGGAGAACCTTTGTCTCTTGCATAATGGACTGAAACTCAAAGGAGGGACAGAGTCCTTTCCAACTCCCACACTCCACTTTGGAGAGTCTAGAGCCATACTGGGGTTCAATGGGAGAAGATGGAATGCAGGGAAATTCAGAGATGGCTGTGTTTCTTATGAACATTTTGTGGAAGTACTAGCAAGCATTGCTTGAAAGAAGAAATGGCCTTACCTCAAGGACCAACATGTGCTCAGAGGGAGCAGAGAGAAACCAGAGATGAAGGAATAAAAATAACTCTCATGTGAAGGATGCAGTAGACATGTCCTTATAAAAGCAGGATGGTCACTTATGGTGTGCAGTAACACTTGAGGGAAGGAAATTTCAGAGGACTGGGGCCAGGGCCTCTCGAGAAGACCATTCTAATTTTCTTTTGTTGCTTCTTTGACACTCACAATTTAAAAATGCAAAGCTATAGTTTCAAAAGATGTAGCAGAATAATATTTTTAGCCTCCTTATCTCATATAACACATGGGATAACCCATGGTGTTGTAAGTATGGAATATCTCTGCTGCTGACTGATTTAACTCTCATCCGAACATTGGCTTCTTTCCCTATCAATCTAATGAAACACTTCATTGGTGCTTTAAGTGACCTATTAATTGATAACCAAAGACATACAATACTTGACCACTTTAATCACTTCTCTTATTTTATTTGGTTTCTTGGATAACCTGTAAACTAGTTTCTCTATTTAATTTGTGTTACTTTCTTCTTTTCCCTTGCAGTATAGGTAAGAGTTCTTTTGGAGTCCATTCGTATGCTACGTTGTTCCAAATTTCTGTTATTTCCCCAAGCTACGTCCTAGAAACCAATTGCTACAACTCCTCTGCCACTCACAAAGCAACACTGTATTGCCAAACCTAAATGTCCTCCTAAGACTGGTATTCACATGTTCCATGATCTTCGCCTACTGAACATATTTTACTGGATTAAATAGCATATTTCACAGGTATTTGCCAATAAAGCAGAACAGAAACAAAAATAAAAGAAACTTCATATTTTTCCTCTCCTTTTTTACTCTAACCAAAGAACTATAAACACAGATACTTTTATGTTCCTCAGTAAGTTACAATCATGATAAACATTTCACAGCATTCCTTTTAAATATGCCATTTTTATAGCTTCTCTCACTTTTGAATATTTTCAGACTTCTACTTTTTCTCATCCACTACTCACTCTACTGTCATCATAGTCATTTTCTAATAAAAAATATTATTCAGCTCCAAAACCCCATAATACTTTCAAAATTATGTCCCAACTCCTTATACAAAAACATATGGACAATGGTGGTTGACATATTATTCCCTTTCATTATACTGTCCTTAGAATGTTTTCTTTTTAATCTAAGAAAATACCTAATAGTTTCTTCAATCAATAGATCAATGGTTAAACTGATATTTGACCTAAAGTACCCCAGAGTTATTTTTTTCATTTATATTCTCCTCCACACTTGATGACACCACATTAAGATTTATCACATCTTTTTTTTTTAACCTATTTTTCTGAGCCTATAACAGTACCTGTTACATTAAAGGTGCTAAGGTAGTTAAATGTGGGACAGACAGGTGAATAAAATAGTATAAAGCAGGGGCTGAAGGTAGCATTTGGTTGCTCCCATGCCAATTTTATGAACCAATAGACTTGGTATATAATAACCACAGCTTCAGGTTTCCCTGTCATAAAATGTCAGAAATAGGATTTATAAGGAAACAGAACTCTTCTTGGTAGGGGCAAGAGCTAGAGAAGGCAATAGCATTTATCAGGAAATCAGCATGGTGTAGTAAATTTATGAGACGGGGTGAACTGTGCCCAAGCAGGCAGTCAGTAAAGTTTTACTCAATAACTCCAAAACTTAGGGTCAGTTACCTTTGAAATACTCAATCTCCTTTGACCATGCTATTCATGTTCATATTTCTGATTTAGTTAAAAATGTCAAACATATTATTATTTTAAGTGGTCACTTTACTGTTCCTTCTGCTTACAGGAATAAGCTAGGCCAGTTGATCTAAACTACAAATTGCCTTGTGTACATTGTTTGCTGGGTTATTTTTCCAAAAAATGTGTTAGTAGAAATTAAAACATTGTTATATACAGATAGGCTTTCTAGGCCAATCAGATTTCTGTGGATGGATGACAGAATGATTGTAAACAAAGGCAGTCTCTCACACTGTAACTAATGAAGGCCAAGAAATGTATTATTCATTTAAGTGAAATTCATTCTGCTGTCATATTAGTTATGCTTGAAAGTTTTATGTTTTCAGGGAGCTGCTGTCCCTGGAACAGTGAACATGCTAATGTAGACAGATATTAGAACCACAGAACAAATTTCTACAAGCAGAGAAAACTTAGTGCAACACAGGGTAAAGAAAGTGGGATATGGGGAGAAGAGACAGAGAAGGTTTCACACTAATTTATTTATATTTTCTACAGAACAGTTATACAATGTCATTCTTTATGGCAGATTACATTATTTTTTATTTTTAGTAAATATCTCTGCCATCTTTATACATTCACAGCCTGTCAAGAACTCTGAAGAGCCTGAGTTTTTTCCCCCCTTGCTCACAAGCTAACAATACAGCCTGTCAACGTTTCAGGAATGGTAGCGGAAGACACAAGATTCCCAGGTCAGAGACAGAAGGTTTTACTCCTCATAGGGTGTCAGACAATGTGAGCTTCCTGTTTATATCAATTTTGTTTTCCATTTTCTCCATGTCCCATAGAGGCAACAGGACCATGGGCCAGAGTCAGGGCTACACATGTAAAGGTCTTTACCTTGGCTGGAGAAGACTGAGCTTAGAAAGCACTCAATTTCACATGGACTGGTAACAGCAACCTGCTCAAATCTTACCCTTACCCTTGACCAAGACCATTATCTTTGATGGTGGAAAAATTTGTTCTCTCTCTTGGAGAAAGATAGTCTCTGAAGGCTGTACAAGGAGCCTTAAGCTTTTTTTAAATTTTTAAAAATTTTTTTTTGCAAATGAGAAGAGAACAAAGACATGGAGAAAGGGAAAAGAGAGGAAGGCAGGAAAAGGAAGAGGACATAAAAGGAATTAAGATTTGTTATGTACATGTGTAAAGTCCCTATGATAAATGTAATCATTTTGTACTGCAGTAAGAAAAAAAATTAAAACAAGTAAACATTTAAACAACACAATCTTTTCCTATGTGTTTCATAACTATTTTTTAAAACGTTAAAGCTTCAAAATTGTAAAACTTGGCTGAGACAATGATGTTTTGTTACATACTGTTCAGAGATAAAAATAATATATGTCGTGCAATGCCTGCCAGTTTACATGATACTTTTCTGTGCATTAATATGCTCAGTCATATATAAGGTCACTGATAATAAGACTAAATTCATTCCAGGCTTGTAGGCAATGATCCATGTAAACAGAAAGGAGGTCTACAATTGTTATACAAACACATATATTAAGGTTGTACAACTGGAAATGGAAGCTTGTGGGAGTTGTAATAAATCATGTGTGTGCATTATGTGTGCATGTTAGCGTTCCTTAACAGGTCACTGTAAAGCAAATAGTACAAATTAACCACATTCATTCACTATTGGCTTTCCAGCCTGTTTCTTAATCAGCATTATTAAAGTAAGGTGAGGGTGTGAGTATAATTTAGGAATTATAAATAGAAATATTGTGTAGAAATAATGTTCTCCAAGAAGTATATAATCAGATGGAAATAAGTAAAACACTGTCACTAATGATTGAATATTAGAGAGAATTTCCATTAACTGGAGAGATTTCATGCACAAGATCATAAATGTCCTTGAGATTTTTCTTCCTTTTGCCTACAATAGATCTAAGGCACATAGACTATTAATGTGGAATAGCCCAGAAAGAACCCTTGCAGTATAATGAATCCCAAGCATTTATCTATGCCTAATGTAATAACATTAAAATTGCTGCAATCCGTTACAATACAGAACATCCTGACTTTCTTAGATCCGGTAATTTTGATACAAACAAATTCTCACAATTTTACATGCAAAAAAACTTCACTTGTACACCTCTAGCTGTTATTTGTTCTATCCCATTTCTCTTACTCTGGCACTAATCTAAACTCTTAATGTCTAGTATCTAGAACAGTGCCTGGCAGAAGGAAATATTGAATGAGTATGTGCCAAATTAACAAGTGATTATGTTTTGCCTTGATATCATATTGACTTCTGATAATTATTCTACTTCCAACTAATTTATGCTTTGCCTTTAAGTTGCTTTAAACAGAATGGAAATCTTTAGCAGAGAAGGAATGATATATTCACGTGACAGTTGAGAAAACTGAGGCAAAGGAAGGTGAGTGAATTTCATTTACTTTTAAAACACAGTGAAAATGATATTGTTTGAAGTAGCATAATCATGCAGCATAATTTATGGGCTTTGTATACTTCAGATGTTATAGCTATTATGCATCAAGAAAAATAATGGAGAATGGATGGAAAGCAGAAGTGGGAAGTAGTATTTGTAGCAGTTAAACAGTTGCAGATTGGGAGATTAATGAATTCAAATCTTGCTGTTGTCATAGGTGACTTCTAGCAGTGCGACCTCAGTATGTTTTTTAATCTCTAGAAATCACATTTCTTCTTATCCATAAAATGATATTTTCTTTTGGGATTTTATCAGGGTTATACAAAGATTATGTAAAATGTCAAGTAGATCGTCTAGAAAAGTCAGTAAGTTAATACTTACTTTTAATCATATCATCATCATCATTTACATTATCATTATGAACTTTAGAATGGGAATACATAGAGAGGTCAGGATTTGCCAAGTTCAAAGTTAAGATGTAATATGGTTTGATAGATAGTTCTGGAAGTTCTTATAATATGCTTAACCCAAAATTAAGAAAAGGAATAGCATTCAGCTATATATGCAAAGAACAGAATAACAAGTTCCAGTTGCCTGAAAATTTCTGATAATTTATTTTCTAGATCCTAAAAAACCTATTATGACCCTTACTTGGGATTATATTCAAGGTATAATGAAATGCATGGCAGTAGCTCATAAATTCATGTATTTTAATGTCTGTCCATTTTTAAAGGATGTAAGTAGGATCATTTATATATAAGTTCGAAGATTCTTTTATCTGTGTTGTAAATGAGAACACATCTCTTTTGAATAAAACTATAATTTTATGTGATATGGTATAGAATTTGAGAAGATACTATATTCATAAACTACTTATTAAATTAGTCTTGTGGTAACATGAATTGTTTCTTAGTGCTTCCCTGTCACTGTGAGATGTTCCACTGAACATAAATTCACAAATTAAGAGGCATCAGTGGAATTGTATACTGGCTTACTGAGCTTGTAAATAGATATTGCCAGTGCCCATAAAACTTCATTGGCATTAGAAAGGTCTCAACATTTATCTTGTGCAATGCATGGCTGACAAGGTAAGGTCTTCCAGCTATGGTAAGACATTATCAGAGAGATTCATGAGTCAGGTAAAGAAATACCGTTTTCTCATCATGTGACTGTACATCTTTGTCATCTTCTATAGAAACTACATAGTACTCCAAAGTTGTTCTGATCAATCATATAAAGAGTATGTTAAATTTGGAAAATGCACCCTTTCAGAACTGTGTGATTGTTCTATTTAAATGCAACAACAATACTAAATATATTTTAAGAGAATTTAATTACTGTAATCTTTTGGCTATAGTAGGTTCTTAATAAGAATTTTTAAATTTAGTCCTTAAGGCAATGTATGAGGTAGATACATTTTATACATAAGAAATTTAAGGCTTATGAAAATTAAGAAAGTTGTCCAAACAACATGAACTTCACAATTTTTCCTCAGAACACAATTTTTTGAAGCACTAACTCTATATAGCAGTTTCGTTTATACTGAATATTTGCTAATAATAAGGAATCTGCAGATTTTACTATTACATTCATTTACTTTATTTAGGAGACAAAATATTGATTAGCCAAACAGAAGTTGCCAATGACATTATGCTACATCAGATTTTTCAGTATAAACTAAACTGTACCATGGTAACAAATGAATTTTTGTCTCAGTAGCTCAATAGAAAAATGCATTATTTCTTACTTGTAGGCCAAATGGACCTCCTTGCCTGTTCTCATTCAAGTTATGACTCAAGAGTTAAACTGTTCTGTCCTGCACTCTGCCATGCATGAGATCTCTGCTTTCTCTACACAGATGTGAGAGGATACCACAAAGGACATATACATATTGATTCTTAACTTCCCTTCTTTCTCCTCTTCTTACTGACAAAATTTCCGGCATTTGTTTTCAGTTGAACATCAGGAAAACTTGAAAATGCAAACTTTCTGTGTGAGGAAGAAGAGGACACACTCTAGTGGAGATACTCTACCACATATTTCTTCTCCTACTCAGATCATGCATCAGATCAGAGCTCTTACTACTTTTCTTCTGGTTCAAGCCTACATCATTGCACAGAAGAAAATCAGGCATGTGAGGTTTATGATGTTAATATTTCTGAATTTGAAATCAATAGGTTTCTCAAATGGTGTTGGGAGCACAAATGAATACAAAATTTGAGTGTGTCCATAATAGAACACCCAGGTTTCTCAATAACAATCTGTGCACTCTGGATAAAATGTCTGCCCTGGGGTGACAGCAAGAGTGAATTCTCTTATTTAACAAGAGAGAACAGTTGGTACACTGAGGCAGCAGGAGTGAATGATGAAGTCTGATACAAGAGGATGAATAAAAAGAGAATTTAGCTGGACCAAAATCCAGTGTCTCAGAGGAAGTAAAAGGAAGACGGATGGCTTTTGAGTCATGTCACCTCCTCTTCTACCTCAGGCCTGGTGCACATACCATCTTGGTGGACTATCAGGCTGAGAGATGGTCTTTCTTGATGGCATGGCTAATTGAATAGACCCAAAATCTCTGTTGTCTCCCTATTTGGCACAGCAAATGGAATGCATCAAGCCAGGGATTTAGAAAAGTCAACAGTGGGAGAGTGGGTTGGGACAAAGTTCTAGGTACTCAAGTTGTGAAAATAATAGTGTTACAGCGGTGTGAATGACATCACTGCAGGTAGAGAGAAAACTTGCCTGGCACAGAAAAGTGTCCATTCTCCCATATAACATACAACCGAGTGGTGTGCTGTGTGACATTCAGTGTGCTGCCCATGATGGCCAGTGGGCTCCTATAGGAACCTTAGGACATCCTAGCTGGGCACTGCAGAGGGTGGGGAGACTCAGGACTACAACCAGTAAAATGGAATAAAGAGTACAGCAGGAGAGACAGTGAGAGGAGAGTCAGACAATGGTGCCCAAGCCAGAGGGTGATTTGAACAAGCTGGAACTGTTTCCCCAAATACCAGAAAGTTCCGGGATAGCATGAGGTCTTGTTGATTTCCCTTTATTGAAAAAAAAAAAAAAAGTGCCTCTTCCAAGCCTGGGGCTGGCACTAGTTTCTGGAGGTGGTTCTGGGATAGTCTGTGACTGTGGGTGTAGAGATGGTGAACAGTGACTGGGGCAAAGGTCTGCTGGCCAGGCATGGAAGCCTGTGGAGAGAAGACACAGGGAACCACAATGTTTTTAAAGGCAGTGAAGAAAGGGAGAAGGCGAGGTATCTGACCGAAGTCAACAGAGACTAGAGAACCATGAGTTAGGCAGATACGCATGACATTTGCTTGCCACTGAAACTACTGAGGCTGTGGGACTTTGAGGTGAACCCTGCAGGGCTGCTCACAATCACACCGCGAATGCAGTGTAGAGAGCGCTGTGTGAACACTTTGGGTTAGTGATATAAAACCATGAAGGATTTTATTTTTTGTTGTCGGCTTTATTCTTTCCTTGCTTATTTGTTTTATGTGGGTTATTTAGTGCTTTTTTTCTGTTTTCATTTATTTTATGATTCAGTTTTTCTTCTGGTCCTTGGTTTTTTGGTTTGTTACTTTATTACTTATGCATTTCCCCTTTTAATCTGCTCGCTCTTTCAGTGCATTTTTCATTTTATTTTTAAACTCCCTTTCCTCCATATTCTTTTTTCTCCTCTCTTCCTCATTTTTTTGCCTCCTTCCCCATCCTCTCTCCCTCTTTACAGCACATGCATGATAGAAGCCTGTGCATAGATGTTACAGAACAAGAATTAATCAGTGCTGTAACTTAAACTGTACACACTGAGAGCATGTCACAGTAACCTGTAACAAAACTAGGCTCGAAGTCTACAAATACAACTAACTACAAATATATTAACAGGTTCTGAAAATCTCACAGCCTCCCTCAACCTCTGAACATACTGTTAGGGTGTATAGCTCCTACCTCCCCAAATATTCTCTCAAACACCTTCAACACCATGCTTTTACCCCGGCTATGAAAATAATTCCAGCAATGTTTGACCTCCCATGTATGTTTTACCTGTTGACATTTCTCTCAATCCTCCTTCTTCCCACTGACATAATCCCTTCTTTTCCCTCTTCCTTTCTCTTTTCATCATTCTCCACATCTCAGAAGGACCATAATAGTAGCTTAATATACTCTATAAAGAGTGTTGTTAAAAGGGGGAAAGTATCAAAATATGCTTCAGTGTTTATGGTGGGTGCATGGTTGGAACTCTTCACACTGTTTTAACCTATAGAAATTATCTTCCAACACATAATGACAGGGTACACCTTTATTAAATTGAACAGGTTGAATATATAAATAGTACTTCTTGACAAATAATACCAAGAATCAATCACTGACTAAAAGAACCTAATTAAAGAGATATTCACAGCAAGAACAAATTCTGTTCACTATTTGACCTCATCCCCCAGTGTGTACATCCACAGAGCAGGGACATGAAAACACTAGGGAACAAAATGCCTAGAAAGACTCCCTACTCTCCTAAAGCAAATTCAAGGAGGAGAATTGCTCATTTGTTTGGTCTGACTTATCTTGATTGTTTTATTTTTTTGTTTCCATTGTTTGGTTAAAAAATGAAATGCCAATAAAATGCCTTAGAAGACTAGGTACTCCCTCAATATAGATCCAAGGGGCACTGATAGGAAATTAAAGAAAAAAAAAAAAGCTGCACCAAATGAATAAAGTGGAGGCAAAATCTCAGTGAGCTTAAAGACAACATAGCCCAAAATACAGTATAAGAAGCAAATACAAATAAAAGAGCTTACCAAAACTTCTCAAAATGTGAATGATAAATTTAACAAAGAAATAGGCTCTTTGGAAAGGTATAAAGTAGAAATCTTGGAGATAAACACTTCTGTTGAATACACAAAGAGCAAAAATGACCAATGTGAAGAAAGTACCTGAGAACTCAAGGATAAAATGAAATCAAATGATGATATAATCAAAGAAACTTTAAAAAATGGTACTGCAGCAAAGATCATTTCATTCAAAAACTACTAGATGATACTAAGAACACTAATATAAGACTAATTGGAGTTAAAGGAAAATTGGAAACTAATAAAATATGTATCTACAGAAATCAGACCAGGAAATGTTCCAAGTATGGGAAAAGAACCCAATATACAGATAAGTGAGGCTTACAGAGGTCATATAACTGTGATGGAAAAAAAAGAAGCTCTCTAGTGCACATTATAGTCCAAAATCCTAGAAGTTCAACACAAAGCAGAATCCTAAAGGCTGTCAGAGAAAAGCAAAAGGTCACTAATAAATATAAATCCACTGGGGTTACAGTAAACTTTTCAACACAGACTTTAATGACTACGAGGGCTTGAAGTAAAGTGTTTCAAGCCCTTAAAGAAAACAACTTCCACCCCTGATTGTTATACGCTGCAAAACTAACTTTCAAGTTGATGAAGGAATTGGGACAGTCTGTGACAAAGAACATGTGAAAAATTAATCAACATCAATCAGCACTCCTAATAGCATTCAAGAATATTCCGGACTATTGATTGTGAAACAATTTTTCTTTTTTTATTTTAAAAAAGCAAAACATAAAAAAATAGAACTAGTACAGAATTTCAAAAAAAATAGTAGGAAATTAACACTTATTAATAGATTACATATTGTTATCTTAGAAGTAGTTATTCAGGTTACAAGATTTAGGCACACAAAAAATGATGAAATAATCAAACAATGAAAGCACAAACAGTTCTTTTGTATGGACTAACAGATTAATATGTAGCTATTTATATTTTGTATTTATATACATACAAGTAAATAAATGTATATATATGTACTTATATATACATATAATCTTTTCCTTTCTTCCTACTCTCCTTTCCCCATCCCAATTGTTCTTTCCTTTGGAGCACTTTCTTTCCCTTGATTGTGAAACTTTTAGAGCTTTCAATGATAACAAACAGTCAGGTGTAGCATGAATGCCATAGGTTCACCACCACTGTCCTAGACAGAGACAACATAGCCAGTAAGTCCAAAAAATTGGATGGAATAAATACATCAAGCAAGGTGACTAGTTAAAAATAAAAATAAAAGATTCAACCACAGAAAAAGATGTGATAATGGGAGTAAATCAATGTCTCAGCAATAATTCTCAGCTTTCCAATGAAAAGAAATAAAGTGTCAAAATTCAATGATTTGTTGCATTTCAGAGACTCATCTAATCCAGAAAGAAATTCAAAGCCTAAAATCAAAGGGTAGAAAAAATATTACATAGGCTAGGACTCCAAAGGCAAGGAGAGACAATTTTATTCTTGAAATAAAATGTAAACTGAAACTGATCAGAACCCAGAAGAGATGCAAGCCAATTTGCCCTTCCAATGGATAGACAGAAGCCATGCTGCATCTGGGAGGAGTACAACAAGAAGCCAATTCACCCTTCCTGTGAGCCCGCTGGAGCATAGGGCTGAGAGTAAAGAACACCCTGCCTCTTCCCTCCCCACCACAAGCAACTGGCTGATTCAGAGGACAAGGTGAGTTGACAGCAACCGAGGCACAAAAATCAACTTAAGGCTTGTATTGTTTGATTGACTTTGCAGGTCTAAGGCTGATAATCTGAGCATCTATTAAAAGAATAACAGTATGCAGTATAGCAAGTATGGGGGATTTCCTTCTGTCTTTTTTTTAAATCCAGTATTGTTTTCACTGATTTGTTTTGCCCCATTTTATTGTTTTGGTTTATTCAACATTCTGTTTGATTGGTTTTATTCTTTTCTGTTTTATATGATTTTCCTATGTCTGATGGTATGGGAAGCTATTTTGAAGACAGCAGGAGGCATTATGGTAGCCATTGTTGATTTCCTATTAGCTGATTTTGAAGTGCTGTATCACTTTCACTGTTTTGTTTTGATTAGCTTTATTTTATTTTATTTTATTTTGTTAAGTCTTTTTCTCTTAAAAAAACTGATCAGAAAAGGTAACGAAGGTGATTGTCTATTAGTTAAAGGGAAAACTTAACAAGAAAAGATAGTAATTTTAAATATATATGCACCAAATATTAGTTCCCCATCATCATGAGACAAACACCACTCTCCATAACAGATCAAATGCACATCTATCCAACTACAATAGCAGCACATAAAAATTTCTCAAAATAGACCACATATTAGTACATAAATTCTGCATAAATAAATAAAAATAATAGAAATTACCCTATACATACTATCAGATCATACCACACTGAAATAAAAAAAATCAATTGCAAAAACAAAACAATGGAAACTGCATAAACGTCTGGACATCAAAGAACACTCTTATAGTCAGTGAGTCACAGAAATAATCAAAGAAAAACTTTAAAAATTCTAGAATCCAACAATAATGCCAGTATTTTATACCAGAATTTATGGGACATAATGAAAATAACTCTGAGTGAAGTTTATTGCTACAAATACATTAGAAAAACAGAGCAAGCTCAGATAAATAACATGAAGATGGACCTCAAAATCCTGGAAATAGACCACTCTAAATGCAAACCTAGTTTTGAAAAGGAAATCATAAATCTCAGAGAAGAAATTAAGCCTAAAAATACAATGAATCAACAAATTGAAGAGCTAGTTCTTGAAAAAATAAATAAAACAGAGAAATTCTTAGACAAACTTATAACAGAAGGAAAGAAAAGATCAAAATTAATGCAATTAGAAAAGTAAAAGGTGAAATTACAACAAACATCACCAAAGTCCAGAAGGTTGCTAGTAATTACTACAATAAATTTTACTCCAGTAAATTGGAGAATCTTGAAGAAATAGGTAGATTCCTGGACATGTAGAAACTACTGTAACTGAATCAAGAAAAGACTGAACAATGCAATGATATGCAATGAAGTTAAGGCAGTAATAAAAGTTACTAAGAAAAGTTTAGCACCTGATAGATTCACTACTGAATTCTATAAGAACTTCAAAGATAATATAAAAAAATGTGATCCTCAAACTATCTAATGAAATTGAAAGGGAAGGAACAGCTTCAACTCAATCCTGGAAGCTAGCATTACTCTGATTCCAAAACAAGATAAGGACCTAGCTAGAAAACATAAAACTATAGGGGAATTTTTAATGAACATAAAAACAAAACAAAACAAAAAAACCCTCAACAAACTACTGGCAAACACCTGCAACAAATCATCAAATAGATTATATGTAATGAGTGTATAAGTTTCATCCAAGAAATGTAAGGATAATTAAACCCATGCAAACAAATAAATATTATAAACCACATAAATAGATGTTAAAAAAATCCAGTGCACTCATTCTTATCATTAACATCCATTCATGATGAGAAAAATAAAACCTTGGAAAAGGTAGATATGGAAAGACCTTATCTCAATCAGATAAAAGCCTTTTATGAACAAACAATGGTAATCAATGTATTAAAAGGAAAAAAAAACCTGAAACTCTTTTCCTCAAAATCAGAAACAAGACCATGATGTCCACTGTCACCACTCTTGTTAAATATGTTTCTCCAAACATTATCCAGAATAATCAGGAATTAGAAAGGAATAAAAATTATATAAAAAGAAATGGAGGTAATATCATTTGCTGATACCATGATCCTTTATATACAAGACCAATAATTAAAAATAAAAAGTATTCCACCAAAAGACTCCTGGGATTAATAGTTAAATGGGAAAATATAGTAGGATATAAAATCAACATATAAAAATCAGGAACCTTCCTCTACACCAATAATGAACTTACTGAGAAAAAAATTCAGAATATAATACCACTTACAATAGCATCAAGAAAAATCAAATGCTTAGGAATTAACCTAACCAAAAAGTGAAAGACCTCTACCACAAAGCCTACAGTAAGCAGTATTACTTTTGACACAAGCTTCAAAGGCCAGGAGAACTTGAAGTAAATTGGTTCAATTCCTAAAATAAAACAGCTTCCAATCCACATTAATGTATCTTGCAAAATTATCTTTCAAAACTGACAGAGAATTGAAGACATCCCATGACAAAGAACACATTAAGAAATTATGAACATCAAATGAGCATTCCAAAAATTAAAAATATCCTAGACAGAGACAACAAAGCCAACAAAACTGAAAAAGTTGGTTAGAATTAAAATACCAAGCAAAGCAAGTAGTTAAGCCAAAAGGGAAAAAATAAAGGACTCAGCAGCAGAAAATGAATGCAATGATAGAAATATGTCACTACTCTAAAAAAGAGATTGAGAGGACATCAGAAAACGGAACACATCTCCCGTTTCCGTTCCCGTTCCCGTTCCTGTTTCTGTTCATGTATAGGCAGGAGCAGTATTGTCAAAATGTCCATTCTTCCAAGCAGACATATAGATTTAATACAATTACAATCAAAATGCCATTAGCATTCCTCACAAAGCTAAAGAAAACTATCCTAAAATTCATGTGGAACAAGAAGAAACAGAACAGTGACAGTAATTTTGTGTAACAGGCAGCATCGCAATCCCAGATTTCAAGTTACATTCATTATAGAGCTAAAGAAATCAAAGCCAGGATGGTACTGGCACAACCACAGACATGCAAGTGAGTGGAACCAAGTGGAAGATGGAGGAAAAAAGCCCAGGCCCATAAACTCTTCTAATCTTCCACAAATAAGGAAATGTAGCTCCTTTCACAAATGTTACTGGCTCTACACACACACAAGACTGGGAGACCCATAACTATCGCCATGTTCCAAAATAAAATCAGAATGGATCAAAGGCATAAATAATAAAATAGAAACACTTAGCCTGCCAGGAGATAAAGCAATCATAAGTGTAGGTAAGGACTTTTTGAACAAAACAAGTTGCATAAAAAATAACATCAAGAATCAACAAATGAGATTTTATCACATTAAAAATTCCTGCACAGCAAAGAAAACAACTAGTAGAGTCAGGAAACAACTGTAGAATGGAACTAATTTTTTCCAGCTATACCTTGAACAGAGGATTAAAATCTAGAATATATAGTGAATACAAAAATAGACTATTTAAAATACAATATTCAGAAAAAAAATGGTAACTGAAATAAATAGATGCTTCTCAGAAGAGGACAAATGGTCAGTAAATACATGAAAAAGTGTTCAACATGACTGACCATTAAAAATGCAAATTTAAGAAAAATACTGTGATTTCATCTTAATTCAGAGAGAATGTGTATCATCAAGAAAACAGTTCACAGATGCTGGTGAGGCTGTGGGGGAAAAGAAACAATTCTACATTGTTGTTGGGAATGTAATCCAGTATGATTATCATAGAAATCAACATTACTCAAAAAAGTAAAAATACAAATTTATTTGACTTAACTATTCCCCTCTTGGATATCTTCTCAAAAGATTTAAAGACATCATATTTCAGTGATCCATGCATACCCACAGTACAGTAGCACAACTCTTAGTAGTTAAATCTTGGAAGTGGCCTATATTCCTATAAACAGATGAATGGATAAAGAAAATGTGGTATTTATACACAATGAAATACTGCCCTGCTATGAAAAAAGATAAAATCAAGTCATTTGTAGACAAATGAATGCATTTTTTTTTTTGGTACTGGGAATCAAACTTATGACCTTGTGCTTATCAGGCAAGTACTGTGCCACTGAGCTATATGGCCAGCCTAAGTATCTGGATGTTAATTAATGGCTGTTATTTAATATACCAATGTTCTGCATTAAAACCTAGCAGATTTTTAAAATTTTATTTTGATTAGAAATGTTTTCAGTTCATAATGATCATATTCATCATGGGAAGTCCATACACTTCATTTGTACACTGTTCTCTGTCTCACCTGTCTGTCTGTCTCTAGTATGATTATTTAGTTAAACTTGGCAAATATACTCTATTTTAATTTATTCAAAGCACATTCATCTTTTATTAAAACTAGGTTGCTTTTAGTGTGCATAAGGATAATCTATTTATGAGAAGTATTTTTCTTATCCATACACTAAACCAAGTAGAATATATCATTTTCTTCCTTAGACCTGGCCCATACCTGTATTTTCTTTCAAAGGAATGCTTACAGCATTGTTTGTGTTTTTTCATCACTTCTAGGTGTTAAACTCATTTAATCTTTAAGCTTTAGAAGTACTTCTTTTATACCCACTACTCCAATGTCCGATCATAGCATGGCATTTCCTTTTTTTTTTTTTTTTCTAGCGTGGCATTTCTTATGCTGACAGCAACTAAGAGATAATTTTCATGCCAATCTTGCATAAATTGAAGCAGGTTAGAAGAGTTCTACATTTAAATGTGGGACAGGGGAATGTATCCTTATGCAGATTTTATAGTGCTAGACTCACAGATTTAAGAGTCATCGATTTAACTGAGATGAGAGAAATCATTGTGTGGGTAAAGGATGTGAACAGATGTCCTTCAGAAGTTGAGAATGAAGAGAGAAAGCCTGGTCCAGATTTATAAAGAAAATGAAGCAGTTAAAATGAAGACATAGAAGTATATAAAAGTGTCAAATTAAGGGAAGAATAACTTTTGAATGTAGCATACAGCAAGCTAATTCAAGACAGCTGTTTAAATAAAAAAATCTATATCTGTAGTGAGGAAAAGCAATCTTAGGAAATTAGTAAGATTGTCTTTTCATCACAGTACTGCTAAACTATTGAGACAGATTTTATGAATTCTGTTCTCTTTGAGAATCTGACTTCTTTTTAAAAAGTTATAATTTAGAGAGTCTTTCCTTGCTTGAAATTTATGCTGTTGCTTTTCATTACAACTTTTTGCTTCTTCTACATTATGCCAGACTCATAGACACTTGAATATATTGCCTGTGCCTGGTAGAGCTAATTTTTCAATTTACATAAATAAATAACCTGCCAAAACTAATTACTTCTCTTCAAAATCTAAATACATTATTTCTTCTCTTTTTCCAGTCTGTCTTGCTTTAATTATTTTCACATCAGTTGTCATTTTAGAAGCTGGTTTAGACTAAAAAGGGATAATCGGATGTGTCTTACTGTTTTAATTTGGCTAATTAAGATTGCTGCTTTTGTCTGGGTGTTTGGAGTTATATATTTACAGCCTGTTTATAGCTTGGGGTACTAGGAAGTACAATCAATAAAAATTGAGGAAGCACATGATTTTGTTTTTATAGTCACATGTTAAATAATCTTTCTTTTATTTTCCTCCACTCTCAAACTTGCTCTTCATTGTTCTCAAGAATTGTAAAAGCAAGTTGTGGAAAGTAGGTAAAAATATTCTTCATCCTATGGTTATTTTTTTTTCCAAAGGTGAATAAATCTGCACCTGAGGTTTCTGCATCCTTTCCATGATTTAAATCAAGAGAATTAAGAACGCAGAACATGATTGCTCTTAGAAAGCAGATGGTTCACTGGATAACACACTGTACACAGGATAATTGCCTGGTTGTGAAGAAGATTATATAGCTGCATTTGGGAAATGTGTAGGAAGAAAAAGCAGGTGGGAAAATACAGTCATCTTTGCATCAACAATTTGTTACTATATCTGAAGTGCTTAAATCTGTGTTCTTCAAAATTGCACCAGCTTAATATAGAGCACACGGTCTTCTAAATTGATCTTAAAATTTTGTCTCATTATCTTTACTGCATGATTGTATAAAAAGAATTGACCATTTGCAGTTCTGATTACCAGTGGGACAGCTAAGATAGAGTAGCTTCGTTATTGGGCCCAAATCACACAATTAATTAGACTTGGTGACTCAGCTGTGACACTAAACTATTACTTGAATTTCCTAATGATCCAAAGAGAAAGGCATTCTGCTGCCAAAGCTGGCAGTATACAGATGTACACACACACACACACACGCACATGCACACTTGCACGCATTCTTGCACATATATGAATCCACACATTTAAGTGCAATAGTTATTAATCTCAATGCAGAGAGCATCTTTCTAATAAAAATTTCAGAAGTAAAATTTATATTTAGCCTTGTTTCCTGAATTAACAAAAGTCATTGTTTGGGTGAGACTTCTTTAATTACAACAATAATTAGTATACATGCCTTACCCAAATGGTCATCTGATACTCATTTTGTTTGTAAAACAGTATTTTAACTAATTACCTGTGTTCGTATGTTTGTGTGCAGTTGTGTGTGTTTGATGCTTCATTTCTAAATTTTTATATCTGCAAAACAGAACATTCTGTTTTTGCAGGACATTCTTTACATTAGGTACTAAACAACTCTTCAGAAGCACATAAAATGGGGAGTAATAACAGTAATAACAATGAGTAACATATGTTCATTTATTTTTCAGTCCTGGGGATTTAACCCAGAACCTTTTCACTGAAAAATATCCACAGGGCTCAAACATGTGATTCTCCCAACTCAGCTTCCCAGACAATGGGTTTTCAGGCATGCACCACCATACCACCATACATGTTTCATGCACCACCATACATGTTTGTGAGGCTTTACAGATATGTTCTCATAAAACCTCAGATACATTTACAAGGCAATCTTATTATTATTATTATAGAGTTATACATGAGCTACTCAAAACTCAGAGAAGTTCCATCATTTGACCAAATTCACACATTTGATAAATTATGGAGCAAACATTTGAACATGTACTCTCTGAGCCTGGAAATCTTGCCTCTCCAATCAGCCTTCTTATGCCTTGTGCTGAGGATCTTAGAATACACACACAAAAAAGTGTTCATTTCAGTGACTCACCATGACTTGAATGAAGAACTGTGTTTAGCATTCTTCCTGGAAAAGCTGAAGACTAAATAAAACTCTTATATCTACCATTTCTTTCTGTACAGTCAGAGGAAATTATTCCTTTGTCGTTTTAAAATTCTTTCATTATCTTTTTACTTCTTGCTGGTAGGGAATACAAAAGAAAAGACGACAGGAGAGAGAATTAGTTTATTTTCAGTATCTAGCTTCTTTAACTTCACTCCAGTCTAACTTCTTTAACTGTCAGCATCTAGAATTATTGTCACTTCGGTGACTTTTGTAATTGACATATAAAACTTTAAAAGATTTTCTGTCATTTTTATATACACAGACAAATGTGTTAAATTTTAGATAAGCATGCTCTTTGTTTCTTCATAATGTATGGCTTCCAGCTGTGCTGAGAAGCCTGCCTCACAGGTCAGACTACGAAGGATGGTAGTAAGGAGTAATTAAAAGAACAAAAGGCAGAATCTTGAGTTTCCTTGATATAACACGGATGCATGTAAAATATTTTATTCAACTCATTAATAAGAGAAACCAGAAGTTGTTGTAATAAGTTCAGAAACTAAAAAGAGCACACATTTATGTGAAGTAGAACAATGTTGAAATAAATCTACATGTAGACAAAAAATGAAACCTGGAGCTTTCCATAAGTGGAGAAAAGGAAAGTCAACTGAACTTCCACCAGATAGAATATATTTGCATGTCTATAGACACATATTATTTTGCATTACTATTAATTATTTATAGAATTGTGAAACAGCTCTAAGGCTATGAAAAGCTACCATCAGATAACTAAGAAACAAATATGTGCTCTAACTAAATAAGGCGTGGTGTTCCTGCTCTGGACAAACCTGGATTCAAACACCAGAAGCTGTCCCCCGTCACATGCCAGAGATGATATTAGTACAAAAGTTGTTCAATAGAGACTTCTGCCAAAGCAGTTGCATTGTTTTTGTTGGCTATAAAGACACAATTTTAAATGCATGGTCAGATTCCTAAGTTTTGATATAATTGAAATCATAAGAAAGGAAAGATTTGAAGATTTGTATCTGGAGGTAGATACAAAAAGTTTGCTCAAAAATAAGAGCGTTCTCATTATAGATAATTTAAGGTAAGTACAAAAATTACAAAAGGAAATACAAGGTCAAAATGCAAATTGAACAATGCATCCACAGTTTTCTGGGACGCATACTGAAGAAATAAGGAAGTTGGACAAGATAGGTTCATCTTTAGTTTTGTTTTCACATTCCCACTTTTTTTAATTGTTTTTTTTTTTTTTTCATTTTGAGACACTGTCTTTTCACGCTGTCAAGTTACCAAAGTTGGGCCTGAACATGTGATATTAGTCTCTCAGCATACTGGGCAACTTTAGTTTCTTTCTTTCTTTTTTTTTAAATATAGTTTTATTTATTTGAGGATCATCTAAAAAGTGTATAAAAGGTCATGAGATAATGTCTCTGAATAAGAAAGAGTGTTTATGAAGCTGAATGTTGTGCCTTGCTTTGCTGATGCCTATGAAACATAACTTCAGTAATGGCAATCTGATGAAACTTATACCACAACATCAGTACAAAAAAGTACAAAATGGAAAACAGTGATTCTGGTGTTGTCTTTTCCTCAATATGTCACATGTTTCTAGTTTCCTTGTTAGGAAGGCCTTTAAAGTCTTTCAATGTTATAAGTATAGAAGTTATATATAGAGAAAAATGGGATTCATACACTTGATATAATGCCAGAAAATTAGTACTTATTGGTAAATCTACTTAAACAGCAGCTAATAAATTGGGTGAATGGATTGATGAACAGTCATATCATCATTTAAAGCTCATTCTAAGAAGCAATACACATTTGCCACTTAATTTGTGCCTTACAGAACCAAGTAATTTTTAATGCCAAAGCAGGGCTAATTGGATGTATTTATAAGATACTTCCTTCTAATGACAAAGATGGGATCACCAGTAGCAAAGTAATTGTCTTGTCTTAATGGTGACACAAAGTGTGTTCAGACCAAGGGGGGATAACTTTTGGCTCCCATGCCTCACTTCACTCTTTCTCAAAAATTATTTCAGGGATAGCTTTTGGAATTATAAACAACCATATTAGTATACTTGCAGCAGATTTTCTTCTTCTCTAGGGACACTGGCAAAGGAGGGAATGTATCCACATGCACTTAAAGATGTAAATATTTTAGCAATTATCCAGTCTGTAAACATCACCTAAGTTAAAAAGTGGAAGCTCTTAAAACATTTTATTTCTCTCCATGGTTTTCAGCGAAAAGCAGCATTATTTTTTAATTTCTTCCATCTCCAAATTGCTTCCTTCACCCGCTTCATTTCCCTCAGCATGTGCATGTCTTATGGTGATGTCATTCCACACTCTGACACTTGAGCTGTCTCAACATTATGGAAGAATGGGATTCGTGGGAAGGGAGTGAAAGAATGGAAAATACCAGAAGTGGCCACTAGGAAACGGGAAGACCAACGTGCCTATATTGGGGAGGCTGACATACAGACACTTCGTGTCAGACCTCTGTATCAAATAAGCTCTCTGACCTTTTCCAACTATACACGTTACCTTTGAGTCACATTTGAAACAGATTTTACTTAATTTTGCTTTTTTAAAAATGGATTTTATTGTGCTTATCATATTTGAAAATATATTGCTATTGCCCACCATTTTGAGACTACAGGCAAGAACGGATTGCAGAATGAAGTTATAGCTGTTTTGGAAGTATTGAATCTTTGGAATTTCTTACAGGCATTAAAGAAGTCTGGCTATTGACTATACTTCTTTGATGAAATGCTTACCTTAACTTAGAATCTGTGATTCTCACAACATCAGCATGGCTATTAAGGCTACAAAAGATTTTGTTGGAGTTTAAAAAGCTAGCAATACCTAGAAAATATTCATCTTCAGTTTGTGTGATATGAATTCTATAAACAATAATATCAGTCTCGATGAGTGTTCATAGTTTTAAGAATTATCACAGTTTCCTTATTTAAAAATATATTTCAACCTTTTTACATAAACTTTAGGTAAAATGGCGTTTCAAAAATAGAAACCTTGAACATTTAAGAAAACGGTAAGGTAAAAATCTTGGAATATAGACTGTGTATGTCTAAGATACTATGTATCTTACTGTGTTCTCCCTTCTGTCAGCGCATAGTGACACTGATAAGAAATCAGTTTTCAGGAAATCATGGGTGAGACTTCTTAACTTTGTCTTTATTGATAAAATTACTTGAACTTTTCTATGTGAGTTGACTTTTTCCTGCCTAAAATGGGAGGAATTCTGTAGTTTTCCATGCTCTTAATTTTGTTAGAGGTAAAAATGGTATTTTGGAATAAGTATTGTTAAATAAGTATCAGAGTAAGTGTTAAATAAGTCTATGCCTGCTTTGATCTGCACTGAACTTTAGAATAGCTGATTAAATGTTGAAGGGATATCTTCAAATCCTTCTGTGTGCAGTATAAAGCTTTCCATGTTTCTGAATAAAATGGAATTTACTTTTTTATTTTCTGGAGTAATAATTTTAAGGAAATGCCATGGGATAATAATTCTATTTAAGGTTTTCACAGTTTTTGTTTTATTGATATTATTCTATAACTTAATTAGCTTTTCTTTTAGAAATTAAATAAGTTTATTTATATCATTTCATAACATTTCTTTCTTCAAGTAGAGCCATTCTATGTTTGGAGACTAGCTGATTAGAAATTTAGAGACCCTAAATAACATAGAGGTTGTGTGAACAGCTCTATAGGAGATGGTAAATTGAAGGAATTATCTGAATTGATAAGACTCAAATGTTTTCTAGTAATTTTATTAACTTTTAAAAATGGATGACGGAGTTAGGTGGTGAGAGTGTGTAAACATCTGCAGAGAGTGAAATACTTCACCTTAAAGGCCCTGTGGCAGGCATTCGTGCTTCCCCAATGTCTATATTCCTTCCATCTTTGCTAACAGAAATTCAGTTGTGAAAAAACTAGAAATGTGATCAAGTGCAGTCACTGAAGGACATTTGATCTTCCTTATTTTCCAGCAGATGCATCTAGTGATACAAACATGTGCAAGTATTTTGGGCAGCAAGGGAGACTTCAGAATACGTGAGAGGGGTTATCAGGAAGGTTTTGTTTTCTTGACAGAAGGATTTAGAGGTGGCTGGTATTTCTTCTGCCTTCCCACCCCTCCAGTTTTTTTGTTGTTCCTTGAATGGCAGTGAGATTTTTGGAGTAGTAGCAGCTATTTTGCATCCTTCCATAACAAGCATGAAGCTAAAACCTACAGAAATAGTTATGCATTGCATAACAATGGGCCTCTGTTCTGAGAAATGCACCACTGGGCAATTTTGTCAGTGCATGAACATCAAAGAGCAAATTCATACAAACCTACATGCTGTAGTCTATCACACACCTAGGAAATATGGTTTGGCCTCTTATTACTTGGCTAAACACCTGTGCAACAAAATAAGACAGTAATGTTTAAAATGATAAAAGGAAATAACCTATAATAACCTGAAGTATTTATGGATCTAGTAACACAAATTTTATCAGCTGTAAACTCTATAATGTTGACCCGAGTCACTAACATCTAGGACAGTGCCCTGCACATATGAAATTCCACAAAATAGACACTAGGGATAAGTTCTGTCAACTTTAAAAATAAAGCATAGAATGCATGACCTTAAGGCTATTTCAAAATTAATGGCTCAAAGAGCCAAAACTAATAATGTAATGTTAAGCTGAGAGCTGACACCAAAACCAGTATGTTTGCTAATGCTCTGTGGAGCCATAATGTATCATTAACATTGTTGGGATGTCATGGAAATAGAGAAAATCTTATGTCAAACCTTCACATTTATTTTCTCACACACTTATGTGTGTGGAAAAAACACTTCCAATTTCATGGATGCCGTTCTAATTAAAATATGAAGGGAAAATATGCTGTTGTCTTATCATAAACAGTTTTAGAAATACTTGATTGCACACTTGAAAGTTAAGAGAACACAGAAAATGAAGATAAGCAGATGAACTGTCCAAAATATTGAGAGGAATCTTAGTTTATTCCACCAAAGGTCATATACCAAGGGAAACCGAACAATACTAAGTTTGAACTCCATGACTAAAAGAACTTTTTATGTCATTGGAAGTGGAATAAATCTGTCCATTCAGAACAAAAATTTTGGGCAAAGACATTCAGGGAACTCTGCTATAATCCAAATTAAACCTGTTTAGAACTAGAAACAATTTATTCTGAAGGATACTATTAAAACAATTAATATGTCTTAAAAATGACTGCATACAACATATTGATGGTCATTCCTTACATGCAAGACAGAGTTTTAGCTTATGAGAATGATTAAAGTAGACATGGTACAGTTTAAACAGCTGATGAATTTTGTTTTATAACATAAATAAGGTTATAATTTGTTATCCCTTTTATCACCTAGAACATACTCTTTATCTTATTTTATCTTGGCATCTACTTTGTTATAACTCCTTCAGCTCTATTTTTTAAGCTTATTAAAATATTCATCTGAGAAACAATAATTGCATGTATTTATGATAGTCCAGTGTTTTTGTTTTTTTTTTTTGTTACTGTTTGCATGGGATATCTTTTTCCCTCATTTTATTTTAAAATGATTTGTACTTTTTGTGTTTTTAAAATGTACTTCATATAGGAAGCATACAATTCATTCTTGACTTTTATTAATAAAATTTGGACAACTTCTGATTTTTAGTTTAAATTTATTTCACTTATATTTAATGCAATTGATGGTATTTTAATTTAAATATATAATCTTCCTATTTGTTATCAGCTTCTTTGTTTGCCTATTGCTTCTTTACTGTCTATTTAGAGTTACTGCATATTCATTAATATTTTATGATATTTGTCTATAGGATTTTTAATTATACTGCTTGTAATTTTATTAGTGGTTACTAATTAGAACAATGAATCTCAATGACTGCTAATGATTAGAGCATGGTTCTCAATCAGGGCTGATTTTTACCCTTAAGAGAATAGTTGGCAGTGTCTGGAAGGAGGCATTTTAATTCTTTTCAGTGGAAGGAAGGGAGCTGCTACTGGCATCGAATGAGTGGAGGTCAGGATGATGCTAAAAATCCTACAGTGTACTGTTTTGGAAATCATCAAAGTCTGTTTGTAGTCTGTGGTCTAATATTTATACTTCATCTCACTAGGCCTTTTACATTTCCAACTGCTCACTTCCCATTTTAAATGTTTAATAACACCAGAATGGCATAATTTCATTTTTAAGCTGCTATCCTATATGTGATTATTATCATATCTTTTAGTTTTACATTTTTTTTTCAGTACTGGAGATCGAACTCGGTACTTCATGCTTGCTAGGCAGGCACTTATGCCGCTGAGCTAAATACCTGCCTAGTTTAACATTATTGCACAAATCCAATAAGGAAAATTACAAGAAAAAAGTGGATATTTTTTGGCAGTGTCAGGGATTAATACCAGGACCTGTGCATGGTAGGCAAGCATTCTACCACTGACTACACCCAAGCCCACTTGGTTTAGATGGGAGTCTGTAGTAACTTACTACTTTCCTGTACATATTGTAACTTGACTTTTTCTTTGTCTGCTTTAAATTTTATTCTTTTCTTTTAGTTTTCAGTAGTTTGATAGATTTGATTTGATACATTCATTCATGAATGTATTTATTTTCTAAAAGTTGTTATATAAAGACTTAGATAATTACCTAAAGACCTCTTCTTTTTATGCTTTTGTCAGTTTTTTTTTTTTTGGTATATGTAAAGTGGAAATTATTTTTTTCATCTTAAAACACTTTTTAAAAATGTACTTTGATATTTTAATTAGCATCATTTTTCAATTTTCATTTAAATTTCATAAACTCACACATTTGAAAAATAATTGTGACCTTTATTCGCTTAGACTTTTCTTTTCTGTCCTCAGTAATTTTCCCCCAAGCTTTTTCTCCAAATATAAGGTTTTGTATTTGTCTTAATGTTTAATATGTGATTGATATTGTATAGCTATCTAAGTGTTAATAAAGGAATATATCTATTTCTCTCTCTCTCTCTCTCTCTATATATATATATAAAATATGTATATAAATGAAATCTGTATTGTAAGAATTATAAAACTTGAAAGAATCATAGAAATATCATGTTATATAGTATCTATTTAATGGATTATTTTGAAATGAAAGAAAATAGTATGAGATAAATATTGACAAATATTATCGTTGACAAATGATACCTATATAAAAATAATTATTCTCTTTCCTTTATTTTTCTTTTATCATTATTATTATAATGAATAAATACTTTTTCCAAACATTTTTCTTCCTGAAGACATTCTTAAAGACCTCCAATAACTATCTCTCCCTGTGACAAGGATCCAACAAGGCAATACTGAGATATCAGGAAACAGTCAGAATCTCACACTGAGTATCCCCTGATGTTGTGTCTCTTCTTGTTGATCATAACTATATATGCATTGCATTTTACATTTTATGATGAGAAAATCAAGCATCTGGAAAGAGAATTCACTTTCCTCAGCTAATATTGATAGCTAAATGTTGGTTTTAAATTCTAAATTTTCAGTGTGACCTTTCATATAATATAAAACCAATGCCATCTTTATCAAAGATTTTGGAACTGGAAGGAAAAAAACCCAATGGTTTAGTCCAAGTTATCTCATTTCATATTTGAATTAATTGAAACTCATTAATAGCTGATTGTCCTATTTGTTATATTGATTAGTGATGGAAATTAGATAAATGTTAGTCTTTATTTTTCTTCTCTTCATAATTTATCAAAATGAATATTGTCACTGGGTAACTGCTTGATTATAGAGACTCCCAGGAAATTTCTCTAGGAAAAAATAAAATACCAAATTTGGATCTAGGAGTTTGAGTCTGAGACCAATTCTTTGACTAATTTCTCAAAAAGTTAAAACTATAGATAAGCTATATATATTTTATGTATACTAAGTAACAGATAAAAATAAAAAAGCTGCCTACATGGTTTTCTAATGGTAGAATAACCCTTTGTTTCATCTTAATTTTTTATAGAAATAACAGTTTAAACCAAAGTTTTCGTGTTAGTGCTTTGTTGAAGGATATAATCTCAGGGAAGCAAATCTAAGGAAAAGAAAAAGAGGTTGGTAAAAGATGAAGTAAATATAAGATGGTATGTTACTTAATCCTATTACACTTATTAAAAACAAACAAACAAACAAACAAACAAAAGTGCAACTCTAAAGCCATACTGCTGGTTGCTGGGTCATAGTGGATGTTCCTAGACTATTGTGCCTGAACTTTATGACCTCAAAAATGACTTTTGTTGTTGTTGTATCTTTATGTGATTCTCATGGCCAAAAAGCCTTATAAGAAACCAACATGCTGCTCTTACAAAGAGACATTGATGCAAAATATTTAATGAATTATGAGAAAAAAATGAATCTGATAGAAGCACAAAATTATGACATGTCATGATCAGGTATCATGGCTGTTTAAAAAATGTCTGTGCGGTGGACTGAAAACTGATGGTCAACTTACACACCACCTGAACTGAATCAGTGGGGCTGAGTGTTGCTGGCCCACATGACGGTTGTTGCCAAGATAAAGAAGAGACTTGAAGAGGGAGAGTGTTGTTCTTTGGTATTGTGGGTTCTCATGTTGCTGTGGGTTCTCCTAGAAGAAGAAGCTTGTCAAGCTTCTTTTGTGATATGAACTTGGCTGTTAGCATCAGAGGACACAGGGCCTTGTTGCTGAGAATGACTGTAATTCACTTCAGGGGAACTCTGGTCTTTATGCTGAGCATTGCTTCCTGGCTCTGGAGAGGAAGATGGTGTGCTGCTCAGTCTCCAGAGGAGCTTGTCATGCTGGCTTCCTGATATGAGCCCAGATGTTCTCATCATTGGAGCTTGGGACCTCTTTGCCTCTGAGGATGGCTTTGGTACTTTTTGGGAGAGCTCTGGTTGTTACTTTAAGCATTGCATCCTGGCTCCGATGCAGAACTCTCAGCCTACTGGCACAGATCCTTCATCCCACTGGCACAGACTTTCCAGCTTCCGCTGCTGACCTCTGGGCCTTTCCAGCAGAGATCCATATAAAACAGACTTGTGTGAGTCATTGTTACAGGCTCTAAGTCTCCAGTTGGACTCATGGGAGTCATTGTCATGGGCTCTAGGTTTTCAACTGATTTTATGCAGCTTATTGCTGTGGGATCCAGGCCCTCAGCTGGATTCTCCAGTTCTTTACTGTGTGGACAGATTTGCTGCACTTTCTTTGCATCTGACCCCTTGGGTGACTATTATAAACAATACTATAAATTATGTGTCCTGTATGTAACCTTCCTTGAAATTTCTGACTACAAAGGTCTGTGTATTTTTTGATTCTTTCAATAGGTTGGATTCTGTATCCATATGTTTAAATCGGGGAACAGAGAGGGATGGAAGAGCTCATGACTGTTTTGATTAATGTAATACGGTGAAAGTGGGGCTGTAATACTTCCAAGGATAAATCATAGAAAGCCAAGATGCTTCTTTCTTCTTGGCATATCTGCTTTCTTCCTCTTTTCTTGTGACATTTGCTCTGGTGGAATTTAATTGTCACCTAAAAATTCCAGCAATTTTCAGACATCATGTTGGAGATTCCACATTTAGAAGAGTCAATTGTCCAAGTTAATTTGAACTTCCTGCCATGTCCCAGGCATCTGATATGGAGTGAAACCTTTTTGGATGCTCTTGATAACTGAATATAGTTTATGCTACAAGGAATACAGAGTTTTCCCACTACATTCTTCTATTTGCAGCTCACAGAATTCCTGAGGTAAAGCAGTTGTTGTTTCTTTCCACTATATTTAGCATGGCTTTTATTCAGCAACAATAGTTTGAATAGATATATTTATCTCATGAAAGGTATCAGATTAAATAAGAGAATCCATATGATTAACTTCATGGTGCTGAAAAAATATTTGGAGAAACACAATATATAGTCCTGGTTTTGATGAAAAGACAGGCAGGCTAAAAATAGCAAAAAATATCTTTAAGATCTGAGAGAATCCACATTATGATGGTAACAACCAGATAAATACTTCAGACAGAAATTCAGAGCAAAAAGTGTTTAACACTTAGAGTTTCAAAGAAAATTATGGAACAATATGCATAATGCATGTCTATCAAAATCATTCTAAATATTTATGCATAAATTTTATATTCATAAGGATGCAGGCTATCAGAAAGGCAATGTTAGAGACTATTATTCATGTTTACCTTTGGGAAAGGTGGGGGATGACTGGAAAGCTTGGAAGTGTGTTTAGAGAAATGTTTTAAAGATTTTTACATTACTTGGATTTTTGTTTCAATGAGCATGCATTGAAATATTTATTGTATAATTAAAAATTAAGCAACAAAACAAACACACAGAAAATGAAAAACTGAACAAGCTTTTACTGCAACCTAAGTACATGAATAGTTGTCTATACTAACAGCTCAGAACTCAGGGCCCTTGGCTGACTGGCCAGAGTTTCCTTAGTGTTCTATATGCCACAGGTTCTAATTGGGATAAATGCATTATCTCCTCAGTTGGCTTTCCTGGAACTGAAAGCTGAATACATTTATATTATTATACTAACATACTTCTCAGATCCTAAAAACACTGAAGTTCTTTTTAATGTTACAGAGAACAAAAACACTTTTTTTTTTGTCATTACATTTTCTCCTGTAGCTCATGGATCTTTCAAATAAGATAAAACAATTTTTTTAGTTGTTTTATGTCAGAAAAATGTTTCTATTATCTTACATTTTTATTGTGTCTTTGGTCTACTTTTCCATTCCACTCTGATCTTTTAGGATAATCTACGTTGAGTGTTTTAACCAGGCGTACATCAAAAACAGAGCCCTCGGTGGGAGATCTAAGCCTTCACTTTCCGGGGCCCATTGAAGCGTTGCTTCACCTGCTTTAATTTCCTTCTGAGATGCTATTAACAACTCCATGCTTTTCTTGTTAAAACTTCCGTGTTGATTCTGTTTTCTTAATAAAGTGGATGTTGCCCTCCCTTCTGAATTTCCTTTTTCCTTTACGATCCCCTCTTTATTCATGAGGTGTGCTTCACTTATTAATGTATTTCTTGATTGTCATCTGAGTGCTGAATACACTCTGCAAATCAAGACCAAGAACATTTATGCTAATCCATAGGATTTCATCATTAGCTACCTCATTTATCAATTTAATTATTTCTGGGGAGCTAGAACTGTACTTAGTATTCTATTCCTTCCCTTGTTTCAGTACCACCCATTTTATTCATCCCTCTTAATTAGGCATCTATCTGCTGTATCCTGTTACTCTGTTTCTCATTAAACATATGCTATTCTAGGCTATGTATCCTGGATGTTTAAGTGTTGTGCTCAGAGCTGCCTATATGGATGATGCTCCAGTTATCTCATGAGTGTTCTATCTCCTTGCAATAATGGATTTGATTTCATCTTTTTATCTTATCTCTTTTTCTCTTGTTCTTCATCTCTGAGATTCAAAAAGAGTGATGATAGTTTTAAAAAGATCAGGCCAAATCTCACCCTTTCTACTACAAGCCCTTTCTTCTATATCTTCATGTGAAATATATTTTATAGAAATATAAAATCATAATTTTGATAACTTTTCAATAGCCATGAAATCTATAAAATAGCTAAAATGGCTTCTCTGTTATTTTGGGGCTAAGTAAAAATATCACCCCTAGACACTAATGGGCATCTTTTATACTGCTGATGAGACTTTAAGCAGAAAGAACAGACACACTTTAAAATAACTATTTGTACCTGTGAAATCTCACAATGTTTAATGCAATGTATCTGCTCTTTATGAGTCATACACATCCAAATTACAATCGAAGAGTGATGCTGCCTGTGATAAGCATGGTAATGACCTCCAGCGATTTCCCAATCCATAGGATTTATGAATATATCACCTTCTAGGACAAAGGAAACTGCAGATGTGATTAAACTCAGGATCGTGAGATGGGGAGATTTGTCTGCATGATCTAGATTGGCCCAACCGTAGCGATCACAAAGGTCCTTATATGAAGAGGGATGCAAGAGAGCAATGCATTAAGGATTTGATGGCACAACAAAAGCCCTAGTCATTGCTGAATTTGAACATGAAGGAGGGGGCTGTGAGAAGAGGAATGCAAGAAATATTTAGAGAAGCTTAAAGACAAGGATATGGACTCTGCTCTACAACTCCCAGAAGGAAAGTAGTAGTCAAGACAGCACCTTAGTCTTAGCCCTGTGAGAGTCAATTCGCATCCCAACAGCCAGGACTATCAGACAATACATTTGTGTTACTCTACGCCAGTAAAGTTTTTGATAATTTGTTTCAGCAGCAATAGGAAGCTAATACTGTACATTGGGCTAAAGGCAGTTTCAATAATTGATTTACTGGTGCAGTAGGAAAATCCAGCAAAGTTCCCACAGCATAAAGTAGACTCAAATTGCTTTTTGCTTGAACCTTCTCAAATGAGGTTCATTTTTATTTTGATGACCTGAATGTGCATCCCCTATTTTTTTCCCTTAGGCTGAACTTTTTTATAATATCTTCAGCTATTCATCACCTCCGACTATTTTGCAACAGTGACACAGTAATATAATACAGAAAAATCCCTGAATGTTACTTTCACTTTCTTCAGCAGAGAGAGTCAGTGAACCTTGGGAGACTTTCCTTTTATTGGAGCAATAAATTTTGTCATTGAGTTGAAGACTCATTTTTACAACCAATTCTTTGTTTAATGACAATACAACCTACCACAAGGCCAGCTGAGGCTCAGTAGGCCAATGTACAGCATCCACATTTCCCCATATAAAAGTGTTTCACCAAATACATTGATTGCTGAAGGAAAATAGCATCTTTATTGTGCATTTAAGTATAAATGTATTCAGGAAATAAAACGCTAAGCACTCTTTACATTGCATTGTTTTTCCAGTGGCAGTTTTACAATTTTCCCATGTCCTTTTAAACCTGGTCTCCATTCTAATGTCCTGTGTCACTGTTAAGCTATTCAAGTTGTTCCGCATCCTTCTAGATAGAAAATATACTGCTAATCCCGCCTTCTCCATGGTTTTTATAGAAAAATGAAACAAAACTTCTTACAGCTGTGTTGGTATCAACTTAAGTCCAAAATGTATTTTGATAAGTGAATTTTCATTTTAAATTATATATTAACGGTTTTTAATTTTCTTATTTCATGGCAAATGACTAATCTTGTCAGATTTTTTTTAAAGTGTTAATTGAAAGTTCCCTGACTAACCTCTGTGTGTATGTCCGTATCTTAGGATTTATTTAGATTAAAATTGTTATCAAAGCTATATCTGTGGCTCCTGCCTTCAAATGGCTTACTTGTATATTTGATATATGAAGCATATTTAATATTTAATCATAGAGAGTTCAGACAAAAATCTGTGGCTAAATTCATTAAGAAATACCTTTTTGCCATCTCAGAGGCTATCTCAATTCTCTACTTTCATCAAAATAGGTATATGCTTCAAATTTTAGCATCTCTACTCCTGTTTCTTTGATACATAATTTTTAACTTGTCATGGAGATATTTATATCTGCTTATTTCTAATATAATCCGGAGAACATTCACCTGGATTTCCCCAAACAACCTAATCCCAAAGTATCTACAGCCGTCTTCACCACCTTCTGCAGAGCTACCTCTTCCCGTACTCTTCTTCCTTTCATTAATCGATGACCTCATTTCTCTAGCTATAGGAACTTAAGAGGTCAGCTTTACTGCAATGCAATTCTATTCCCTGAATTTAGGATTTATAGGTACAACACAGGATGCCCAATAAAATTAGAATTTCGGATAAGTTACACATAATATTTTATCCTAAATGTATTCAATGTGGCAACGTGGAGCAGTGATTTTCAAACTTCAATGGATCAGAATCACCCAGAGGGCTTGCACAGAAACAAATTGCTCATCTCACCCTTGTAACTCTGGTTCTGGCTGAGTTTTAATTCTAACAGATTAGAAACTGGTTTCATTTCTACAAATTCCAGTTAATGCTGAAGAGACCAGAACTTTGAGAAATACTGATCCAAATTAATTCCCCTGATTAGTAATTGTGGTTCACAAATCTGGTTGCATGTTGTGGTTAGAGAATTTACAAAAATATTCAAGTACATGAGTCCTAAACCACATATCTATTTTAATTAATTTGCAGTGCACTCTAACTTTGTGGTATTGAAAAAGTTTCTAAGGTGACTTTAACTTGCAGGAAGAGTTAATGGGTAGTTGTGTATGTGTGACCTCTGCTAAGTCTCTCTTAGTAGAAAGCATCAGCACTGGAAATTAATTCCAGTCTTCTGATTTCTTAATTTTCCAGATTCTCTGATTCTCATAGCTTTGCTATTTAGTTCATCTTTCACACAACTGTGTTAATTTTTCTGAAGCATGAATCTGTGTGATTACCTTTTAAAAAATCTTCGACACTTGGTAATGCACTGTACAATTTTTACCATGACATTTAAGACACTGCAAGCCTGTTTCTAGACTACTTTTAAAGCAATTTAAATGATGCTTTTTCCTACAAACTTGACATCTTGGAGAAAACAAGCTGCTACACGCATTTCTTTGTTTGCTTGTCTTCTAACTACATCTCTTGCTGCTTTTACTCAGGATGTTGTGTTGTTTTCACCTCTGCTTTACAGGTAAATCACAACCCTTGCAAACCTGGAAATGCTAGCTCTCCTCTTAACACTTTAAAAATACTCCAGCTCCAATTATTCATTCATTCATTGAACAGTTCAGAAGCAACCATTTTTCAGAGCACCTCTAACATGCACTGGGAGCAGGGAGTTAGTGTTTCCCCGTAGTTTATATTCTTGAGAGAGACAACCGCTAGACATAAATTAGCATGTGATGAGTAAAAAGAAAAATCAAGGAAGGAAGATGAAAGAATAGAGTGGTATGGAGCTGTTTTAAAGAGGATGGCTTGGTCTAGAGATATTTCTTTCGTATGTGACATTTTATACAAGGTCCACCTAAGTGGAAAAATGAGTCCCACGAATCTTTGGAGAATGTCTGAAGCCCTCAATGCGAGAGGAGTGCACACTTGGAATATCAACAGTCAAGGACAGGAGATAGTTGAGTTGGAAAAAATAATAAATATAGGGGAAAAAATAAGGTGTTTAAAGGGCCAGATCTGTAGTGAGGGAATTGTACTTTATTTATTGGTTGGTTCATACACTGATTTTTAAAGGAAGAAAATGTTACAGCTACTGGAGGCTTATGTATATTTATGCTCTTGCATGATATGTAAATAAGATAGTTTGCTTTTTCCTGAAGGCAGTAAAGGGAAATAATAGTGTCAAGTTCCCTACCCCTCAAATTTTGTGCTCTGCTTTGGAGACAGATCTGTGTAGAAGGGAAGCTCAGTGGTATTTCTGATAAATTACCTTTTCGGATCTCAGAGAAAAGTGGCTTTATTAACTAGTTATGATTTTTTCAGTCTAAATTTCAATGCCTTTGTGTGCCTATATTTTTGGTCTTCATTTGTAATTTTAAATTCCTACCTTAAACAGTCCCCATATTGAACAACAAAAAGTACACATTTACATGTATGAAATACACATATTTGTGTTGTTTAAACAATTATGTAAATGTTAATTTTCTGAACTTTTGAATAATTCATACAATGTTTATGACATATATTCATGTTGGAATATATATGAAATCTGTCTTATGCATTTAATTGCTATGTAATAGGTAATATTTTGCTATATGAATGTACAAAAACTTACTTCATTCTTGTTGAAAATTATTTTATTTTGTTCTATCTTTAATTGCTTTTAAAGAGAATAAAAGTGATACTAGACATTGTGTACTCAACTGCTTGGTTTTCTTTGATTTTTCTGTCTAGAAATATAATTTATTTTCAAATTATGAAACACAACCTAATTCCTTCCAGAGTGATTGTAGCAGTCTGTACTCCCTTCGGCAGCTGACGAGGGCACATGAGCTTTCTTTTAATTTTTTTCATGTGATTACTAATTGTTTCCAGCAGAAACTGAGTCCCTCTCTTCACCACTCAAAGAAGTTCATATCCTAATCACGGGAAACTGTGATTATATCTGGAGTATAAAAACTGGAAATGAAGGCTGCAGATGGAATTAAAATTGTTAATAAGCTACTGTAAAAATAGGGACACTCACTTGGACTACACTGGTGAATTCAGTGTAATCACAGAGTTGTTAGAGGAGGGGAGGCAAAAGAGAAGAATCGGAGAAATGGTAGTGCACCAAGGCTTTACTTTGACATTTTTAGCTCTGAAGACAGAACACGAGATCGTAGCCAGGAAAGTGGGACCTCTAAAAGTGGTAAATTTCCTGCATTCCCAGTTTAAGAAAATGAATTCATTCCTAGAACCTCCAAGAAGAAATAAACATGGGTGACAATTTGATCCTAGCTCCATGAGATCCCTGTGAGACCTTGTACTGAGCTGCAAAATATAAATTTATTCTGTGTTAAGTGACCAGAAAGCAGCCATAGTAAATGACTGTACTATTAAAGGTTAACATCCATCGACATATTTATTGGGCATTTGGGTTTCCCCTTCTGTGAATGATCAGAATCTGCTGCTCATGGGTCTATTGGGGAGTCTTTTAAAAGTGTTACAGACATCCCTCAGGTAACTACTGAGCTGTGCTACTGAGACTAGGTTATTAAATGAATTTGTTGGTCAATAAGGAATTATACATAGTATATGCAGCCTTCTGCTATACAGAGCAATCAGCAAAAGTTGTATTATGGTGCAAATAGGATGTGCTGTGCAAAAGCATAGAGTTTCCACAAACAAAATGTACAGAGTTGTACCAAAAAAAGAGAAGTTGTAAGTCTGAGGGGTAGGTTGTAAGTCCAAACAGACCAAAGAATGTCTGCATATCTGCATGCAGACATTGCAAAAATACCATCAGGGTCATCAAAAAAATACCACAAACTATTATGGTCTACAGGCGATTACAGAAACATGGTGACTAAATGTAATCTCTGAATAGGATGTTGGAAAATGACAATGTTAGGCAGAAACTGGAGAAATCTGAATAAAAATGTATTTACTTTAATTAGTGGTAATATATTAATATTGATTTGTCCATTTTGACAAATGCACCATAAAATTGAAAAAGGTTAGTAACAGGGAAAATCTGGATGTGGTTCATGCGACTACAACTTTTCTCTAAGTTAAAAGAAAAAAGTTTAAAAATAAAAATAACTCCTATGCATGCAGTAATTGTAACTGGTGAGTATTTTTTTCCAAAAACTACATAAACTTAGTAAACTATCAATTCAATATCTTTATATCTAAATCAACACAACTCTGAACTAATCTGTAAAAGCTCTTGTAATTTTTGAGAAAATTAGATATTGTATAAAATACATATCATTGTGGTTGTCATATAAAATCATTGTTTGAATGTCAATTTAATTTTACTTTGAGAGAGATTACTAGATATTAATGCATGTGTAGCTATGTTTATTCAAGTTCATTTTGTGGGAAAGAAAAATAGATGTACTGTGATCACAAAAGATCCTAGAGTATGGAGGTACTGACCGATAATTACCTTTGTGAACTCTAGTTTTAATTTTATGCATTGGCTTTCATAATATAAACCTTTCAAGTTACTAAGAAAATTAATAAAGTATTTGTAAAGTCATTTCTACCTGGTATAACACTAGTAAATATTGATTTTCCTTCTATTCTGTTTGAAGAAACTAAGATTTAATCATCTTTTTTGTCACCTAACAATCTTATTCATATATGGTAGATGCTTAATAATTTCTAATTAATGATAGTGAAATGGACAAGGAAAAGCATATTGAAAGAAAAATAGAAAAAATATGACAATGATTACTTTTGAATTTCTGTGTTTTTCCTTGTAGTACTTTTGTTTTTTGTGTGGAATTTAAGGCTATTTTGGCATTAACTATGTGATACATGTTTGTGTATGCAACTTACCTCTAAATTATACTCTAGGGTAAATTGCCACCTGTGGTACCTTTTTTAAGAATTCACACTTCAGAGGTAGATAAACAGAATAGCATAGGAAACACCTTAATCAGATATCAACAGCTTTAGAGGTGGTAACTTAGCACTCCTAAACGGAAATTTACACAAGAGGAGTTGTTTGTTATTAGTATGCAGGGTGTTAGAAATAATTTTCCATTGGTGAAATAAAAGCGAGAAACGAGTGGTGGCTCAGAAAGTTTGTTATCCCCATGGCAATTGCATTATAAATGGATTGCAAAATTCTTCAGACTGGACCGTGGAAGAGCATCAGTGCAACTTCTGGGGCCCTGTGACCTTCTACTTCATGGAGGACACTTCTGTCACCTGGCATACTAAGGACTGGCTGGGTCTCAATGAATCTGAGACCATGAGCTCTCAGGAGCCTGCTCATGGGAAGAGTTTGGGTCCTGAACACGTGGTATAACTCATCTCTGTTTCTGCTCGCTAATAAGTACTTAGTGCTACATGTATAGATTTAGTTTTAGAATTGCCTTGGTGTAAAATACTAGATGGCAGAAAAATTTTAAGGGAGAGAATAATAGTTTGCTTTTATGAACTCAAAAAGAGACTGCCAGTTTTTGTCTAAAGAAATTTTGGTGTACTAAAAGATATTCTAAAAGTGAAAATAACTTACAGATCTAAAATGAATGCATGGTAAAGATTTTTAACTCACTAATAAGGACTGAGGGTGGTATAACTGCTTCCATAGAACATCCAAAGAATAGACGCATTTATAGATATTGAATATTGAAAAGAATGTGTAAGGCCACCCTCAGGTTTAATGACTTCTAGGAGGAAGCAGAACTGGAAATCATTCTCAAGATGATGAGTGATTATAGCAAAATGATACAGATCAAAATCAGGGTGTTTAAGAAAAGGCAGTTCGAGCAAAATCTGGGAGAATTCAGGCACAAGTTTCTAGATGTTTCCTAGAGTGGAGTTGCAGTTAATTCTCCAGTATACATGTGACATGTGTAAGAGCAAGGTCACCCAAGTGTGGGTATCCATGGGTGTTACTGGGGACCAGTCAGAGAGGCAAACATGGCCCAGGTGAATGATCTCACCTCCCCACACTCCAGCCCATGCCCAAAGCTTCGAGTGGAAACGAGCTTTCGCCATAAATCACAGCACCAGGAAAACTGTTCCAGGAAAACTAGTTCAGCAGGACCAAGCAGTAAAAAAAGTATAAAAGATTCTTATTGGGCAGAATAGCCTAAGGTCTCAGACATTATCTTCCAGAAAGTGACCAATAGTTGGTTCTGAAGATAGGTCTTTTCTCTTTTCTTTCTTTCTTTTTTTTTTTCTTTTTACAAATTACAGGATTTGAACAACCCAGGTCTGCCTAGTGAACTTATCCTGATGAAGAAGTAATCTTAGCTTTATCACAAAAGAGAAAAAAGCCATTCTTGCAACAGACAGTACTCATTTTCATGTGTATACACAGTAAATATTTTGCACTGATGCAGCTTACCTACAATTTATAGGATTATTAAATAGTTCCCACAGAATTAGAATCAGATAATAGCACAGGTTGAGCCATTGATGTCTCCTGAAGCACAACTTACCAGGCAAAACTTTAATGGAAAATAATTGAGTATAGTATAGTTCACTTTTCATATCTCCTGCAGTGTTTTATGTGCATGTAATATGTGGTAATGCATTTATTAGCTCATATTTCCATTCAGGATGAGTAGACAGTGTTGGTCTGAATACAGCAGAGAAATTCATTGTCCTGGACACATCACAAAGTGAAACCAGGAGTCACAAACCAGGGTTTTTCCTCACATGGCTGAACTCTGGCACTGTCACATGTTTTGGGAAATAGATACCATAAAAATGATTTTAAATCTTTAGTGTCAGTCAATTTAGGCTTGAGTAGGCTCAGTTCTCTCCTTTTTAAAAGGAGATGACACACTCAGGTAGACACCAGTTATAAAATGTGCAGACTTGGTTTCTTCCTCTACCTAAACACATAGGTGCGTGTGGCTTGGTAGCAGTGTGGCTGGAGAAGACAAACCTGTGTTCCTTTAGCCTGTGCGGTCCAGGAGACCAGCTGAAGTTTTCTCTATCTGTAATGATCAACCCCTGGAAAGTTCATGAAAAATAGTTTAGAACAAATGTTAGTTCACAAAAATGTAGGTTTCCAATCTTCTGATTTCCATTGCTGAAGAAACATTTCAGTGTGATAATTGCCAATTATAGCTCTGACCTGCTGTTTTTCTAGGCAGGCAGTTCCTTCTTCTAAACCGTCTTTTTTTAAAACAACTTTTATTTCATTCTTTAAGGTGGTAGTAAAGCAAGTTTCTGTTCTCTACTAGAAGATTTACTTATATATTTAAATGTATGTCTTCTCACTGGCTTCAAAGGGAAATGTATTAAATATGTAAAACACTAAATATTTTACCATATGAAAATGTATGTCTGAGAGAAGAAAGAGAGAGAAACAGAGACAGAGACAGAGATAGAAAGAAAATATTTTCCCCTTTAAAAGTTAGCTCTTTGCTTTTGAAAGGTAAATGAGTAATAATTGGTATAAAGGGCAATATTTCTAAGTGGGGAAAAAGTAATGAAAAGTAATGGTTATAAAGAATAAGGTCTCATTTATGTACTAATATGATATGTGTGCATAAAAAAAGAACTGGATGTATATATATTGCAGAATTAATAGTTTCTCTGGGTCTGTTGGGATTATGGATGGTTGTAATTTTCTTTCCTTTGCTCAGTAATAATGGTTTCTAAATGTTCAATGAAGAGCATCTTTTATTTTTTAATAAGAAAATGAGCAGAAAATAATTTTAAATCTTAACAAAGTGCAGAAAGAATAATTGAATATGTTTTCCATCATCCCCCACAGTGGTAAATGTCTCTAGTTGTAGAAGGACATCAATAAAATGTGTGCAATTGGGTTATATCTGGTATTTCTTACCCTTTGCTAAAAACAAATTCTCCTTTTGCTTTGCTATCTATCATCAAGACCTCCTTAAGATTAAAAGAATGTTGGGGAAATATGTAACTTGGGGCATTTGGAATTTGCTACTATATTCCTGGCAAACTAAAGGGGAGAATGTAATGTTAGCAAGGCTAGACATGAAATAAATGAGTAAAGTGAGCTTATCTCAGCAACCACTTGGGCAACTTTTGTTAGATGAGTCAGTTTATATGAGGGATGTTGTGATAGGTCAGTGGCTGAATGAAATGTAAGATTTCTCAACTTTGGCACTGTTGATATTTTTTGCTACATATTTGTTTACTTATTATTATTTATTCTGTAGTTCAGGCTGATCTTAAACTCACTTTGTAGCCCAGCTTGAACTCATGGCAATCCTCCTGCCTCAGCCTCCTGAGTGTTGGAATTACAGACATGTCCCACCATGCCCAGCTAGATAACTATTTGTTGAGTGACATTCTGTGCAAAACAGAATATTTAGGATCAACTCTGGCCTCTATCTATCAAAGGCCAGTAACAACTCTTCTCAAATTATGACAACCAAAAATGTGCCCAGATCCTTTCTATTATTCCTTAGAACAGTATTACCCCTGATGAGGATGGCCAGTTTAACTAACAATTACCAACAAGTTTGGTATATGGAGTTTTGATGTCAGGATTACTTTTAAGTGCATGTGATAGTTAAATCCTTAAAAATGGTTACTGGGGAGAATAGCAGATTCTACCTCCCTGCATAATGAAAGTCTGGAGGTGGGCAGCTCACAGATGGAACTAGCAATTCAGTTATCATCCGGGACACAGAATGCTTCAAGCTTCTCCCCTTTTAGCTACTACACTTCCTGGTTCAAACAATTGGTAAAATGTCCAGGTATCACAGTCATTTGCCAGGTAGGCACTGGAAAGGACAAGGACCTCTGAGAAGGCATGCTCTGCTTGCATCTAGAAAGAACTTATGCGAGTCCTGCGTGCTTCCTTTCTTATTGCTCAGAATGTAGCCACACAGCCTCACCTAAGTGCACAGAAGACTGAAAGGCGGTCTGTTACTTGAGCACACTGTCTCTTCCAATCTCTGTGCTGGGTTGAATTAGAAAACAAATGGGGCAGACACATTCTGCTGTTATAATCCCCTAAAACACATTATACAACACAAGAAAGGCACTTTTCTAGGAAGAGAGTTTTGCTCCTAAATAAAATATCAGAACAAATTGTTGTATAATGTCTGCCACAAAATAAAATTGAAAATAGTGACAATAAACTATAATTGGGTTAGTTGTTACTTATAATGGAGTTATTTGCTTACTACAAGAGACTCAAAAACACGAGTTATCTCCTAATATCTGAAATGTTCTAAAGTATCTATATTCCTCACACACAAGAGCAAGATGGTGAATAATATTCAACATTTGGCTCCTTATAAAGAAGTCACTTCATAGCCTATGTTCTCTTGAGAACAAATACTGAGACAAAAGCTTCCAAGAAAACCCTCACTCAAGGTATGATCCAAAGGTAGCTAAGGAGAGTATTAAATGGGGAAAGGAGAGAGAAAGACAGTACAAGGATGGTTTTCAGTTGTCACTGCTACAGGTAACTGGTGTCAGCTTCTGCAAGATTTCTTGAGGAGCCTTATGACATATATTACAAAACTACTTGGAAGTAAAAGAACAATGAATTTACCCAACTGCCCCTGTCCTTACTGGTCAAGAGTGTCTGCACAGATATTTGGTGACATGGACTCATGGACTCCTTTTGTATGCCAGCCAGGTACTTAGTAGTTTCTCAATCCTTGGTGCCAAACTAGGCTCCAGTCACAAGGTGTGGGATTTCCTTCCTGTGGTTGGAAAGTACATGCAGTCTGCTGTGCAAAGGTAGCCAGGACAGAGAGTGGAGCATCAGGTGGGAGATGTAGAACTGACAAGCTCACCGGAGAGGTGGGAAACAATCTTTTAATCACAAATTTAACTATCTAAGGTAAAAGGTGACACAGTTTGGTGGTAGAACATCCCTTATTTATCACTGGTCTAGAAAGAAGTTACAGGTATAGAGTCTTAGTTTGGAAATAGCATTTAGGAAATACATATACATACATGCACATGTATAGACTCAGGCATATAGACTTGTGCACTTACTTGTGAGCATACATGCACATACTTATGCAATGTGTACAAATGTATATATTGATACAGTTTTCATTTTGGTCACAAATCATTGATTATAAGATATGCCATTTTCAAAGCTTACAAACCACTTGAGTTAAGTGTTTGCATCCAATGTGTTTCTGTGTTGATTCAATTACTATAGTACACTGGTTTGTGTCACTTTGATTCTCTTTTGACCAGTACTTAAGTATCTCATCAAAAGATTTGATTTATACTGAATGAAATAGCATTGTGGGGTATATTGTTCTAAGTGACATAAAAGTTTTCAAGAAATACGTAGTACTAAGTTTGATGTTGAAACTTTTTGCATTGATTGGAGAGATGGCAGCACTTTGAAGCAGTAGTAAAAATAAATAGTAAAGAACATTAATCAGTTAAGAAGCAGACATTTCTTTAATATTATGAAAGACATATTCCTCATAAATGAACTCTGACAGGAAGTTACTACTAACTGGATACATAGTAGCTAAAGGAAATTGTTGGAAACATAACAAACTTCAGGATATTGTTTTAAATGCATATATATTATTAGAGATGCGTTTGTATGAGTAGTGTGTTTTAACTGAGTTATTTAAACTCATAGATCTCTGAAGCAAATAAAATATGCTTATAAACCATTTTGACCATAAGTCTGCCATTGCAATTTGACATTTTGAAAAAAAACTTTGATATAAGTCACATAAAATTTCTAGGCATACAAGTTTGGCTTTTACCCTAGACTGACGTGTATTCAATTCTTGTGACATAGGTTTTCCTTACTATGACAGTTAGTTTGTCTAAGCATTATTACTTATAGCCCAAAAAAGAAACATGAGTAAAATTTATTGGAAAAATATTTTTGAGTTGAATATCCTTTGGGTTCTATTAAGCTATCTACCACAAATTTTACAGCACAAAAACACAATTCTCTGGATGCTTAGAAATGGTTGCTTAGCTCTTGGTGGAAGCTCTGGCTTTTAAGGAAAAAACAATTTGATTTGCGCTGGCTAAAGGGAAGAACAGGCAAAGAAACACAGCTGAGGTATCTGTTCAAAGAGCATTAGTAAATGAACAGAAGAAAGATCACATTTGCTGGAATTTTCACAGCAAATAAAAGAGGTGACAACAGAGATTTGCTGAAAACAGTTGGCTGAAGAGAAGCAGTAGCAGGCACTTTGCTTTCAGTTCAAGTACTGAGTGTGTAAATTTGAAGTTCTAGTTTCTGTTTGCTGAGTCATTATAAGGAGATTTACTTCTGTTAGACCAACAATCACTTTCTAGCCTCCTGGTGTTGCTTCATTGGCATTTGGAAGAAAAGTCTAAACAGCAGCAGTAAACGATGTTATCCTAATCCAGAATTGTTGGTTTATATTCAGGCACTGGGAGGGGCTAGTCCTTACAGTATTATAGTTAATGTCCCATCAACTGGACAAAGAAGGCATAATCAACATCTTTGAGCTGTCTTGGTCTTTGCAATGGAGAAATTTATGTCTAAGGCCTTCACTTTCGTAAAAACTAACCTCAAAATCCTTCAACCATCTCATTTTCCTTGGAAACAAGTGACTTCTTCATGCACAGGAGTCCTCCTGTTTGTAGGAATAGCTAGGATCCCCAGTAAATGTTTGAAACTGTAGGTACCATGAAATTATATATGTGTACTGTTTATTGCTATCAATGCTTATGACTAAGTACAGTAAAATCAATAACAAAGAGTAAAATTAAACTGTGATAAAAGTTACATGCATGTTGTCTCTCGAAATTCCTTTTTGCAGTATACTCACCATTCTTCTTGTGATGACAGATGATACAATGTGTACGAGATGAGGCAGAGTAAATGACATAGGCATTAGGCTGCTATGTGCAGGGTGCATAAGAGACAAATGCAATACAGTACATGCTGTGACACACACTGGCACAGGAAAGCTTGCAACTGAAATGACAACTAAGTAACAATGGGAAGACAGCATGTATAGTGTGGATACACTGGATAAAGGATGATTTATACCTCCAGTGAGACAATGGAGATTTCATCTTGCTGCTCAAAATATCATTTAATTTAAAACTATGGTTCATTTATTTTTGAAATTTCCCAGTTAATAATACTGTCAGACCACACTTGACTGAGGATGATCAAAATGGTGGAGTGGAACCTCAGGTAAAGGGTATATTAAAGCTCTGAAGAGGAACAAAATCTTTATAAAATACATGTCTAGTTATTAAAGGGATTCATCAGGCAAACTTATGAGATCGAAAGATGAAGAGGCATGATAAGAGGGCTAAGAGGCAGAAAAATCCAAAATAGCTGTTTGTGTGCTGGAGAGCCAGAGGATCCCATCGCAGGAGAAGGTTTAAAATCACAGTAGTCACCAACGTTAGACTGTGTTAGAAGCCCGCCTGGACCAATGAGTGTATCTGCATTGTAAAGCTGTGACTGCACCAGAAGAAAACAGAAACTGGAGACCAACGCTTAAAAGCAATGGCATAATGAAGATGGAAAAGCCTCCAAGAGGGGGTGCTTCTTTTCTTCCCCCTTTTTTTATGTCCACACTAGGAGCCAACTGTTTGGTGCTACTCACATTTGGGATGAGTCTTCCCATCTCAGTTTCATAAACTACACGTCAGTCATCCACAGATGCGCCCCAAATTATCACTCTGCCATGCCGTTCTTACTCAAGTCAGGATGCCATGTCACAGTTAATGACCACAAAGGGGGTCCTACTGTAATAGGAGGCAACAGAAGAAAACATTGGAGCTCAGTAGTGAAATCTGAGCCATCTCAGGGTTAGCAGACTTTAATTTAATATTTTATAGACTTCTATTTATCTCACTGAAGAAAATATAGAGTGAGGCATACGGTCATTTGGATTCTATCAGAAATTAAGTTATCATTCAGATATATTCATTGATGTTAGTGGGAAGAGTACTTTTGCCCTTTTCCTTGGCTTGGCATGGTTGTGTGAATCACTTTTGTAGGCAGTAAGCAAAGGAAGTTGCTGAGAGGTTGAAAATACGTCTGCATATGTGGGCTTGCCTAGTGTGGTCTTACCTTTCTCCATGACATTACATGGCTTGGTGAACATTTTGCCCAACTCCTTTCAAGAAACTGGTAGAGTTCTCCTGAACCAAACCTAGGTTTTAAAATCAGCCTTCCATGAAATCAGTAAAGCAGCCAATGCACAAAGGCAAAATCAATACATCCTTGTATCTAGGCATATCTTATGGAAACATGTTACATAGATTGTATTTCAACGTTGAGAACAGAGTGGGGTGTAGGGAAACATTCCTTCCTCTCCCATCTCCAAGTATTTGCATGGCTGACATTGTATGGAGGGTAATGTTTTGTTTTTGCTTTATTACATTTAAAAATAGAAATAGAAACAACAGAGCAACAAAGAGGTCATGTAAGAGTGTATTTGGATAGGAGTTACTAATGTGATTGAAATTGGAGTTAGAGATGAATGCAGTCCCGGATGATGTGGGACTGACTGCAATCATTATTTCCCGGGGTAGGGCATGAAGTTTAGTGAGTATTATATTTGGTTTATGAATCTATTTGTTTTATCTGTTTGCACCTTTTCTCACTGAAGCATACGTTGCATTTTTGACATTTTTCTGAATAATAATATAACTGTTGCTTTCAAAAAGGGCTGTCCATAGCACAAAGTTAGTTTTAGGTTTGGTAAGGTATAAATTAAGACCAATGTCACTGTTAATTGTTCTGCTTTTCTCCTTTCACCCCATCACTCTTTAACCTGTGTGCAATATAAAACTTTGTTTCCCATTATAAGGGACTAAATTCTGCTTAATAATAAGTCATATATTATATATATTATATAAATCCCATGTAGACTCTTCTAACCAAAATAGTAGCTAAAATGACATTGATCATCTCCTTACTTGTCTGAACTACTGAACTTCAGTTTTTTCCCTCTTATTATAGGACACTACCTACTTAAAGCATTTAGAAAATCTGCAACTGTAACATTTTCTCTGCCCCTTTGAGCTCTAAATCTTTGCTCAGCTTCTTGCCAGTTTGTAATCATTATTTGTGAATTTTAAAATTTTACATATAAATTTTTATATGATTTTATATGATTTTTTTCTATATTTGAGATTATAAAGTGTCAAAGCTCTTTGGATGAAGCAACATTTAATTTTAAAAGGTCTTATAACCTTTTCTTTTCTTATAACCTTTTAAAAGGCATCATCTCATGACCATCCAACAAAGAACATTAATGCTTTTCAGAAAAAAAAAAATCTCTGAAGATTTGTCATTATACTTAGAAAAATCTTTACTTGTACAAATGGAAATTATTTTTTCTCTGAGTTTTATTTCATTTTTCTCTGAATGCTTTTTCAGGGTGGTGCAGACTTGAAAGCAGTTTGTTGGCTACAGAGACCTTGAGGAGGAATCATTTTAAAGCTATTTGTAAATTTAAGGAGTTTATCATGAGATTGGATAAAGAATATGCTTAAAGTAAGAAATCCAAGAGACTTTCTTCATCTCAGAATTTGTAGACAGAGCACTGTATTTTTGATGGTAGCTACTTCAATAATGATGTTGCTGTTTGGGGAGAAAAAGAAGGCTCCAATTCAGGAGACAGAAGTTCACTGTTACCATCAGGGAAGGGGAGACATGTTATCATTAGAGACACAGCTATTTCCCCTACAGATGTTTATGAGTGGACGTCAGAGTCAAAACCACCTCTATTGGGTTATTACAGATTATTTGATCTCAAAGTTTCCTCTGACCTGTCTTCATGCTGGGTGCTAATGCTGGGAAGTCTTGGTTCATGGGGTACCCAGAAAGAAGGAGCAAATTCTGACATTTACAATGTGTGCTAAGAATACGATGAAATTTTAACTTTTAAAAATTTATTATAGTAAAAGACACATTGCCAGTAACGTCTCTCAAAATACTTCCCCTCACTTTGAACACACTTATTCCATTATTTTACCACTTTCTGAAGCAATTCTGCAAGTGCTCTTTCTTATGGGTCTTGTGTTGTGCTATTGTGACTGCCTCCATGTCTTAAGCAGATTTAAAACATTAAGTTTTCATGGTCATTTTGACTTTGAGGAAGAACCAGAAGTCGCACTGTGCCAGGTTTAGTGGCGAAGATGGATGAGAACAGACTTTCATATTTTTATTTGACAGAAATTTCTATCAGTTTTGAATTGACTCAGGCAGTAACAACATAGCTAAACAGAATAGAGAAATTCCATACTTGTTTCAAGAAAGATAAGCTAAGCTGTCTGAAACAAAAGGCAACTATCATGATGGAGATTAATGACAATGTATCTCTTACCATAATAAATTAACTTAAACATTCCCCATAGTTGCGGAGCATACCTGTGTGCTTACCATAAAAGACTGTTATCTTCATTCTAATTAGCAGGTCGTCAAGAGATAGGGAGAAAATGCTCAAAGAAATCAGTGCCAGTGTCCCCATCCGTTCATCTTGTAAAAGCATGCTTATACCACAGGCAGTTGTCTCCAGATGCTGTGGAGGGAAGTTTTAGGTTCCTTTCTGTTTGGTAATCCTTTTTGTTTCTTTGAAACATATTGATAAGATCTTAGTTCCCCTTTGGAATCTTGTCTATCACCTCCAGTTTCCCTAGAACTAAATACACACACACACTTACAAAAATATATAATCTTTATTCCTGAACAGAATCTCCTGTTTTTTTTTTTTTTCATTGTACTGGTTGAACTAACCTAGAAAAGGCGTGCATTTTGTTTCCTCCAATTTCTTAATGTGTGATTTTTCCCTTCTCACCTCTTGCCTAGGTGTATGATTTCCCATTTCTGTGGTATATTCTCAGAACCTGGTACAGAAAGAAGAAGGAAAAGAGTATCTTTTCCATATTTTAGGAAAAAAATTATCATTCTCTTTTGCAAGATTTATTTTTGTTTTCCCTAATCATGCTTCATGTAGCTGACTATAATTTTCTCTTTGTGGTTAAATTTGTTTTGCATGATAACGCACAGTCTAGAAACCTCCAACCACATTACCTCTTAATTATTGGTTCAAGGTCACTTTCCTGGAAAATCACAGGGTTAAACACAATGGACATCAGAACTACCATCGCAGAGCATGACTGCTGTCATGGGAAGTGCACACAGTCGGAATCAGACCCTGCAAACTGAATTCACTTCTCTGCTACACTGACTGTAACTCAGAACAAGTGATTCATTCTCTGTTAGTCTTTCCCTCTTCATCTCCAGAATGATAGTCACTCCTTCCACGGAAGATTTCATACTATGAATGTGAGAATAAAACAATACTGTGCATGCACAGGTGTCTGTGACAAGTATGTTAACATGTGAGGCTACATGTTTATTTCTTTCCTTTTTTTTTTTTTTCTTGGAATCGAACTCAAGATCTTGCGTTTGCCAGACAGGCTCCTGGTCCTTGCAAGTTTCTTAAAATTATCATCTACATAGTGTTCAGCAATGCTTAATATTATTTCATTTATCTATTTTTATTTATATACATACTTAGTCATTTATTATGTTCTATTCTCCTTCAGAATGTCAATTCCATCATAATAGGAGCTTAGCCTACTGTACATTTTATTCTAAAATATAATTTCAGATGCCACAATTATTTCTTGGTATAATGGATGCTCTTAACATGCTTATTGAATGTATAGTTGGGTGGATGATGACTTTTTATGTGAACAGTGTTATGATATAATTGCTCATCCTAAAGAATTTTTAAATTTCTTTTGAGAGATTATATGTCTGCTTTTTCCTCACGTTTTACTTTTTTGTTTTTATCTTTTTGAGACAGGGTCTCACTATACAGTTCAGGCTCACTTGTAACCCAGGCTGATCTCAAGCTTGCACCAAACCTCCTGCCTCAGCCTCCTGAGTTCAGGGTTACAGGTGTGTATCACTTGCCTTTCTTGTTATTGTTAAAAGTTGGAATCTAAAAGCATGCAGAACTTTGCCCTGAAAGAACCCTGTAACAAAAAGAATTGAAAGCAGCTTTCCCCTACTAGTGTCCCATCAGAGTTCAACCCAAACTTTTAAAATTTATTTTTTCGTTTTGTACACTTAGAATTACATCTGTGGGTTGTGTGTGTGCATTGTCCTATATATGAACTGATGATGATGTTGATAATGATGATGATGTGTGTATGTATAATACCTTATGTAAGATCGGAAGCAGGAAAATGCTATTAAGTTATTTGGATGAAGGAGTTATAATGTTATGATACTTGGGATAACAAATACCTACCTTTGCAGTCCCCATATATCAGCGGTTTTATTCATAAAACATGAAGGGGAAAATTGCATATAGACATCTTAGTGTTTGATATCCACAAAGAAGGGTGCTCCTGTCTCACTAGAAGTGGCACTGTTGAATATTCATGAAACAGATCCATTTTAACTCCTATAGGCACAACATATTTGTATAAATATTAAGTTTTTGCCTAATTATGTAAATGCAGAAATTCCCCCAGAGGTTAAACATGTTAACATAATAAGAAAGGTCTTGCCAGTCTGTAGATTTTATTAAATGAATTAAAAACATCAAACAGATATAAACATCAAAGGAGAATATACTACAGTGCTTCAGGGTGGTCCAAAGGAGACTAACTAGAAATAGAACATTTTAACCATGTTTTATACTCTGAAGCAATGCATTTAGAAGTGATTTCAACCTAAAACTCAGTCTAATGAAATCTATCAAGCTGAAATTACCTTTCTGGGGACATATTGAAAGTCTTATTCCTTGAAATGCTGAACGTGATTTTGACTGAAAACTTTCAATTCATTTTAAATTTGGATCAAATGTAGAAAGGCAAACAACAACAAACCCGGAAAAAACAAAATAAAAATGAAAACAAAGCAATGAAAATCAAAACAAGTACATAGCTGGTTTTTCTTTATCTGTCTGCTGGTTATGTATCCTTGGACAATGAATTCAATGGGTAAAACTATTTTTTTCTTTAAAAAAAATCTCCTCTTATACTCTCTCCTGGTTCTACATATTAAATTGATTCTTGATTATAGATAAGTTGTGCTGTCTTATTTTAAGGAAAGAAAAATTCCTTTAAAAATGATTGTAGGTAAGAGAATGTACATGTTTTCCAGAATAAAAATAAAATAAAAAGCCTGCTTTGGTTGGTGAAATATTTGCACCATTAGAATCCAGAAGAAAATAAACTTATCGGTGATGCTGTGTCACACTGCCTTCTCACCAAATGCACGCTTAACTATGTGAATTGAGTAGATACATAGACAACAAATTAAAAGCAGAAAGCAGATGGAGGGACAATACATATCCTCTTTTCTATCCACCTGTTTTCTGTATGATTTATTTCTATAAAGGGAGGGAGGTGCTTTGATGACATGGGTTCTAAGGATCAGCAAGGATGATTCCATTATTTTCAAGATAGGAATGACTAGTGTACTGGAGGGCTGAGGCATTTGGTCAGGAAGTAGGTGAACTATTAACTGACCAAAATGTCATCTAATCTTTCTAGATGCTGCCAGTTTCAGTTGCAGGTCTTCCTCAGTGCTCTCCACTCATGGCCATGTTCACACTTTCTAGGAAAGGTATCTGCTGATACAGACCCTCAACTCCTCACCTGAGACAAAAACATTTTATAGTAAAGCGTTCCCACAATGATTTTTTCAATTTAATTATGTGTATTTTTTTTAGATTTTTAATGTAAAAATTAGATCACTGAATCCGTACATTTTGATATGTTTTATAATGATTAGTTTGAAATAAACTATATCTTATCTTTTTTGGTGGATTGGTTATTTAGAGATGTGTCATTTAATTTATAAATTTTTGAAAGATTTGTGTATGGATATGCTATATATACTAATTTATAATGCTAATCTCATAGGTCAGATAACATTTTATATCCTACACAATTTCTATCTTTGGAAGTAAGATAGTATCTTTGATCATGAATTCTTCTGTTAGCGAGCAACTAAGTTCTATAACAAAAGCTTTTTGTAGAAATTTGCTTACCTTCTGGAACTCAGCATTGGGTAAGAAGTATGAGTAGAGCCATCTTGCCTGCACCAACCTGAAAGGGGTCATCTTCCTCAGAATCCCAGAACCAAGTAAGTGTGTGAACCAAGCTACCACTGTAAGTTAGGCTTTACTTTAGGGCTCATTGTTCGGTTTGCCTCAGTAGCATTCTAAATGCAATTGATAGGTGCGTACAATATGCATTTGCTATAATGTAGTGCTTTATGAGTTCATCAAGTTACTACTAGATTGTTAGTATTGTTCTAACTTCCTGTAGTCAATAAAATTCAGCCATGATTATATTTTTATAAGTTAGTTTGTCTTACAAAAATTAAAGTCATTGCTATAATCTCCTGATTAATTACCCAATTTCTTATCATGAAACAACCATTTTAATTCTTAGTGATACTTTTCTCTATAGTCTACTTTTAAGATACTAATAAACCCAAAACAATTTTAATGCTGAGCAACACTAATGACATATTTTAATTTTAACTTATTTATAAGTTGTTTAAATTTTAAAATGAATTTCTTGGGTATAGGATGTAGTGGAACCTTGATTATTTAAGGCCATATTTGCCTTGTAATTAATCAGCCATTTATATTTATTGTAACTTTAGGTATGTTTAGGTTTAACTCTTTTCTATGTTACCCTGCTATTCTTTTCTCTTCTGTTTGTTATTTTGAGGCTCTTACCCTACATTCTTTTCTTTTTATTATTCCATTTTATCTTTTTTCCCTTGGGTGCCTAGCTATATTTTCTATGCAATTATTTAGTGGCTATTCTAGCAAAAGCAATGTGTATCTTTAGCTATTAAAGTCTTCTTAGAGCCAAATAAAATATATAGGACTTAAAAATTTGCTGAAGTTAATAAATAAAAACAATTTTAAAAATTTACTGAAGTTATAAGTTTGGGATGAAAATGGTCAGATTGTGCCACTTTATGGTTTTAAATCATGTAAACCTGCAGGATAACTTCAGTAAAATTTCCGTCAAAACAGATGATGTAAAAAACCAAAAGATATTATCAAGCTGTGTATTCCTACTGATACATATTTGATAATCTCAAGTAGAAATAATGAGGTAAAGACTTAATGCAAATGAAAATTGAACCAATCTTAAATCAAATGAAATTGGAATAGATGTATTTAGATGAAATTTAATTAGTTGGCATTATTTTTAAAGCATTACTTTAGTCACATTTTAAAAGTGAAATATTTGCCTTTTAATAGGAAGTATGTATTTGTGTCATTATACTGAATTGTACTGTCCCTGAGTTATTCTCTAAAAATGCCTGGTTTTATTTTGTGGATGTATTAAATAGTCAAGAGAAAATTTATCATATATATATATATATATATATATATATATATATATAAATATAAATAAAAAAATGCATGTAACTTCTTATCTCACATCCAATATTTACTGTATCATTCTTCTTTGAGATATGAGTTAGCCGTTGTTGAACTGTCTGAAAAACAGAAATTTCATTCAAAACCTTTCAAAATGAGTCATTGTTGGGGTTGTATGTATATTGTTCTATTCTATGATAGTAAAACTGATACTATTCTAGCTCTTATTTAGTAAACATGCATTAGGATTCACAATGTTGAGATCACAGAATCTAACCTTTGAGATACTCAGTTTAATGATGATGAAGTGAAAAACAAATTTATAATTGTGCTATCTGCTTTGTTAATTATTGTTAGTGATATGTATAGAAGGGCAGAGAGACATCTAACCACAGAATTCTTCCCAAGGAAGTTAAGTCTCGGCTAGTTGTCAACATTGTACTGTTCTCAAGTACACCACTGGCAGCAAAGAAGCATTCCTGAAAAGGGAACCTAAAGTGTGCAAGAAACTGTGCCAAAGTGGAAAAAATGAAACCATGCTGGTTCTTTTAAGAAACTTAAGAAAGTTGAACAGGAGTCTACAATAATGGAAGCTGAGATCAACCAATTCAAATTGGCAATGGCTATGTCACAAGACTGTGGACTGTGTCTTGATAAAGGATGCAGAAATCAGATGGTTGTGAGCAGGGGAGTGGTCACCCTTAATTTTGGAAATGACATCCTGTAATTATGAGAAAGGCAAATTGGAGGGCAAAAAACCTAGAAAACCAGTTGAGAGGCTGTTATGATGATTAGGAGTTAAATGATGATGTTTAAAGTAAATTAATTTCCAATGGTGTGGAAAAGGAAGAGGGGAGAAAAGGTGAGGAGGTTGATGGAGTAGCTAGGGTTTCTGTGATAAGTCATTTAGATTGTTTCAGCCTATCATGGGAGAAAAATTTGATTGCAAATTTTAGTGAGGTCGACATACCCTTTTTTAGATTAGTTAGTTTATTGCTTAGTTTAGTTTTGTTCAGTTCAGTTCAGTTTAGTTTAGTGTTTAGTATAGTATTCAATTTTGTTGGAAGAGATTCTTTAAAGTTAAGATTTTATGAATCTAGAAGTAAGACTAGCTGGAGTAAATTTTATATACTTTCTCTAAAATATTGTCTAGATATAAAACTATACTTAGAAAAATTATTTAAATTTTCTCTGATAATAATGCTAATAGTAGTTTTCTCTGGGCAGAAATGGAAACTTTTCTTTAATCTTTTGATCTTTTCTTTTGTTTTTTACTTTTTCAAATATTTGATATTTTATGACATTAAAGGAAACCAGAGGGAATTTTGTCTTTCTATTTGGGAAGCTTTTCAAATTCTAGGCTGTAATTAATGTATCTTTGTTTTAAAAATTGGCTTCAGCAGTTATTGCAATGTATTTTGCAATATATATAAAAGTTCCCAAGCATAGCTATGCTTCTTTGTACATAAACCATGCACTGGGAATTTGTGAATTTTCATGTAGGAAATCTGAGTAACTGGGTCACTGAATTTACTAGGTCACTTTGATTTAGAATGAGAAAAACCACCACAACAACGACAAAACTCTGCAGGTTAAATGTGATTTCAAAAGGTCTTTCTCCAACAGATACTTTTCATTTGTTTTTTCAATAGTTCAGTCACCTTAGCTTTTAATTTTGTTCAGTTTCATACTTACGTTTGCTTGATTTTTTCCAGAATTTTGAATGGGTAGAAATCAATCATGTTTATGCATAAATTTATTTTCTCATATTGTCACATAAATCTTGACATACTTACAGGTTAGTTTTCTTATATGAATGTCAATACATCCATTCAAGATAATGTGAATCTGAGTTACATTTAAATTAGATTCTTTGTTTCACTTCTTGCTAACACTTAAGAACATGTCAAAGTAGAAAGTGTGGAATTGAGTCTGAGTGACTGTGCTTCTATTACAGTTCAGCTGTTTGCAAGCCATATATTGAACAAATATAACCCTCACCCCAAGACTTAGTTTCTACACCCATTAATGAGAATATTTTTAATTGTTGTGCAGGAATGTTGGAAAAGTGAAATAACAATCTTGAAATGAATTTTATATTATACTAACTAGTGCAGGGTCTCAGTTAGCCTTTCTTGTTTCCTTACGTATCTCCATCTACAACAAGCGTAGCTACCAATCTTCTCCAAGGTTAGTGTTGTAGTACTCATCAGGAAAATCACAGTTCTTAGGGGGATTTGGAAATTCAGTTGTGGATGCTATGGTTTTCTTACAAGGTCCAGTGGCCACTTGTAGTTCTAGTGATTGTGGGCCATAGATACTCGACATTTTCTATTGAACCTATCTATAATTACCTGAGACTATTACATAACTATAGTTTATAGACAAAATTTTTTTGCATGGCTTTAACATTCATTGAATTTTCCAAGCTCACAATCCCTATGTCATTGAGGAAAGATTTTATTTGGTGGTTGATTTTTTTAGGGTTTTGGAAAATAAGGTGACTAATTAATATTCTTACTTTACATTTCAAAAATACAGTTGTATATTGCTTTACTAATTTTAACCTTTGTTTATGAACAATTTGGCTTGCCAACAGAACTATTTCATAAAATTATGTTTTTGTTTGCAAATTCTGCATCAGGTGATGAACACAACAGTGGCCATCTTTCCTGCATGAACATGGATGTGGTCATCTTTTCCAGAATCGTGAACTTAATTAGTTCATGAATTAAAGTACCATTATAGATACTTGTGTTGATCTTATTTTTAACTCATATTTTAATTTTTTTGGATGTAGAAACATTATTTCAAATACAATAAAACCTTTGGTTGTGAGTATAATTTGCTCTTGAAACATGGTTGTAATCCAAAGCACTTATCCAACAAAGCAAATTTCCTCATAACAAACCATAGTAACTCAGATGATTAATACCACAAACCAAAAACATTCATATAAAAATGATTATAATGTTGCAATGTCATACAAAATTTAAAATATAAAGAATAATAAAAACATGAACTTGCACTTACTTTTGAAAAACTTCATTGCTGATGTGAGAGAGACGAGAGTGGAGGGTTATTGTGTAGGATGATTTTCATTATCACTAATGGAATTACTGCTATTCATTGTTGGCTCAATGAAATCTTTTACCTGTTGTACAGATTTAACAAGGAACCTGTCCAATGACACTTGTGATTGTCTCTTTCTGTGGATTTTGTAGAAATGTGGGCGATGCATAATTGTTACATAGATTTATCAGTTAGGTCATACAGCCTTATTTGGGTAGTGCTTTTCTATGAAATTTTGTATGATTTCACCCATTTTATACATCTTCTTAGCCTCATTTGAAGTAAGCATTTCCTTCTCTGTTTTTTCTTCCTCTTCTGCAGATGAGATCTCCTCTACAATGTCTTGTTGGGAGACAAAGGACCACATTTCTACAGAGAGAGAGTGAAGAACCAATGGGTCAGTTGTGATCATGTGACATTTGATATCACATCATGTGCTACTCATATTGCAAGGCATAGCTTGTTTTCAAGTTGAAACTTATCATAAATGTTTTCTCTCCTTGCAGAACACTTGCAAAACAAGTTATTTGCAAGTCAAGGTTTATTGTACATTACATTGTTATTGTTTGGATCTGGGAAGCTTCCTAGGCTAGGTCCTCAACATAGCAATGTTCACAGATGGGGGCAGCAATTGGATCATGAGGCCTCTGATTTCATCCGTGGATTAAATCCACTGATGGGTTCATAATTTGATGGGACATTATGGAAATTTAGAAAGTGGGACACAGTTGAACATAGTAAGTCTTGGGGCATGCCCTGGGGGGTCTCTCTCTTTCTCTGTGTGTGTCTTTGTCACTTTTTTGGTCACTGATACATAATTCCAGACACTCATGAATTCAAGAAAGAAAGGATCATTCTGGCTCACAATTTGAGGTGGTTTCAGACCATACTCTTGTGTCTACAAGGCAGAGTAACATGACAGAGTGGCACAGAGGAGGAACAGCTTCTCACATCCTTTTGTCCAGAAAGTAGAGAGAATTAAAGGAGGAATAGAGAAGGGAGATAAACACTTCCAGGCCATTCTTGTAGTGAGTAACTTTTTAAGCAGATCCCACCTCTTAGTACTGAGCCATTTATACTGCCCCATAATCCCATTAACTTCTTAAGGGCCTGCATATAATCACAAGAAGCTTTAGGGGCACATGTAGATATAAACCATAGAATTCTTCTCTGGCCTCAAGAGACACATGTCTATCTTTTATGCAAATTTCATTGATCCTATCTTTAAGAGTTTCCGAAGTCCCAACATTCCAACATTGGTGGGTAGTCCAAGTATGAAGTCTTCGTTGCTACTTAAGACACAGTTGACTATGAACTTCTATTTTAAAAATAAAAAAGTTAAACACTTTTGGCATATAATGGCAAGGGAAAAACATTTTCATTCTAAAAGGAGGAACAGGGAAGTATAAAGAAATTGGACTAAAGCAAGATCAAAATCCAGTAGTGCAAATACTATACCCTGTGATTCAATGTCCAGCACCAGAAAATTTGTAGCAAGATGTGAACTTCAAAGTGCCTAGGTGTCCTCACTCCTTTGGTTTTGCTGCACCTGTAGCCATTAAGATTTCTCTCTTGGGCTGACTTTGCTCACTCCTTGTGGCTTTCATTACATTTTCTATATTTCTGGCTTCTATTACTTTCTGGAGTCTCTACTGCATTTTTCATTTTAAAGTCAGTGTTTTATGCCCAGTTCTCTCAGGAGCATTTTGCCTGGCCTCCTAGGCCTTCTAAAATCTGGATGGAAGCTCCCCTAACCCTATATCTCTAGCATTATGCATGCCTGTAAAAAACAGAACCATGTAGAGGATACCAGTATCTGCCACCAGTTCCTGCAGTAGCCAGACCTCTTTGAATTGTAGGAATAGATACCTCTGAGGGCTTAGACGATTGAGCACTGTGAATCTAATGGAATCCTGATAGTAAATTCTCTGAGTATCCATTCTAAAGGAGAGTGCCTTGCAGCTCTCTTTTCAGAGCAAAACTTTTCACTTTTGCAATTAGGAACCTTCTAAGCATTCGGTCCTGCTCCATCCTATGATGGCTTTAAGCCATCTCTTACAAAGTCCTATTGTAAAGTACCTGGCTTCTTTGTAATGCTAATCTTTTCATCAACCAAAGTGTCATCTGCTCCAACTTTATAGACTCTTACTTTCTGGAGAAACTGACACATTTTTAAATGGGCTTTTTGATTCCAAATTTCAGTATAAACCTGGCTCGAAGAAATAGGCATCATTCATGATCCAGCCTGAGTACTGGACTGTTTTGAAATTTCCTTCACCAAATTGATTAGTCTCATACACTTAATTTCAGCCTCCCACAAAGTCAGGACATGAGCAAAATGTAGACAAACTTTCTGCCAGACCATAACTCACATGGGCTGAAGTCCAACTGCCGATGGAGTTCTTCTTCCCAACTGAAATGACCTGAGCCTAGTGTTTACTGCCTTTATTTCTGTCTGCATTCTGATCTTCCAAGATCCTGCCAGAATTTCCCAACACTCAGCTTCATGCATTGGATGGCTGTTTCTCCAGCCATCATCTTCAAACCTGTCTAAATTCCTCCCTCAAACCAGATCCAAAAGCTTTAAATCACATGGTCAAGTACCCTCCCAGCAAAGAGTCCACTTTTCCAGTACCAAAATATCAGTTTTCTTGTCACTGAGACACAATACCTGACATGCACAAATTAAAGAAGGAAAGGTTTATTTCAGCTTATATTTGGTGGAGGTTTAGGTCCAAGGTCAGCAGGCTGTAGGACAGAATGGCATTGTAGAGGAGAGATTTTCTCAGCATCACAGACAGGCACAGAGAGATAGAAATAGAGATAGAGATAGAGATAGAGATAGAGATAGAGATAGAGATAGAGATGGAGATGGAGATGGAGATGGAGATAGAGATGGAGATAGAGATGGAAATAGAAATGGAGATGAAGATGGATATGGATATGGACATGGACATGGACATGGACATGGAGAGAGGCCAGGAAGAGAGATAAATCCTTCCAGGACCTGACTTCATCTCACCTCTCTACCTGGCCCCACCTCCTAAAAGTAACCTAGGTATAGGACCCTGTAATCCAATCACCTTCTAAAAGCCTCACCTATGAAAACATGAGACCCTTGGGGGACCTCTAAATGTCAACCATAAACACTCTTTTTCAATGCTATGTTAACAGCTTTATTCATTATACACTGGCTGCATGACATTCCTCATCTCCATAGACCTGTGAAAAACGGAGCCCTGTGCCTATTAACTGAAGTCTGAAATGGTGAGCCAGAGCACATCCTTTCTTCTTTAAGGTTATTTTGTCAGGTATTTTGTCACAGTGTTGGAAAGCTAACTAACACATGTATTATACGTGAATAATACTTCAGATGTTTAATAAATGGCTGTTGGGTTCTCCTATTCCAGGCCAATTTCCTTATTTTATGTGGGCATTAGTTAGTAAGAACAAGGTCTAGGAATTCCTCAAGTAGAATCATGGACTCTGTGTCAGTGGCATCTTGGAACACTGCCTGCTGTGCCCAGGCAGTTGGTGTCCTTTGACCTCAAGAAGGGTGACCCATGGGGTGTACCCTCCAATTGCTACTGATCTCATGCTCCTGGTACCAACATCTAAGAATATGAGCCGCCTGATGAAAAAAGTGTTATCAAAGAATTACCTTTCAAGCCTTCAAGTTATTTCATTACTGCATTATTTTCTTTTAGTCACCTCTATTTCTTTTTGGGTTTCCTCTGAAAGTGGAATTTAATCTGCTCACTTTTATACAACTGCCTTGTAAGTTAAAATAACTGACATTAAGTCATTTCAAGTCTCCTTAATTTCCTGTGAGAATAAGTATGACTTTTTCAATTTTGATGAGTAATATGAGACACAGCTTACAGCCAGTAAATTCTGCAGCAATATTCGTACCTCCTCTGATTTATATTTTAGTTTTTTAATAATATACTTTAGCAAACTGCGACACTTTCATTACTGGAGACATGCTTGGGTTAAAGATGAGGAATGAATGATATAAAAGCCTTTTTAAAAAGTGGTAGTGTATGTACTTTGATTCTCAATTTTACAATTCCTTAGAATTATTCTGAATAACTTTCAAATGATTTAAACTATAGTTTTTTTCTCCCTTTCTTGATGATAAGTGTATGCATGTAAACTAAGTAGTTATGTTTGTTGCCAAGATATTTATTAATGACACAGAAAAAACAGAATTAGTTCAATGTTTTTGCAATAATTTTAACAACTCAAAGTTTCTGAGTAGAATTATTTTCCCATGATTTATCTGTTGAGGAGTGTGTGTATAAATAAAGGTATAAATCTTTCCTTCAAAATACATATTCTCTACTTAAGGATATAAAACCCCTACTGTGCTGTGTACACATTTTCTCTTTTGCCAAACAGTTAGCACTGAGCTGTCCGTATTTCCTAGGGTATAAGGAGAGGAGGTGGCCTTTTCCTTCTGCCTCCTGTTTTCTAATTCTAGTTCTTATTCCATGGGACCATGAGGTCCTAAGAAGAAAACACAGCCTTTATAATAAATAAATTAAATGAATTGTCTAGTATCTTTAGATGTTTGAACTTTTTTTTGAGAGAAAATTACTTAGAATGAGATGTTAGCAGAATATGGTCAGGAGAATATGTTGCAAATACTAAATTATGTACTAGGTAGTTAAGATAACAGTTATAGGAACAACGTAAAAGAATAAATGTCATAAGGAATAGATAAAGCAGCTCCCTGAGAAAGACAAGGAAATCTGAATTTTTAAAATTATTATTTGACATATATTAGCGTGTGTGCATTTCTTTAACTGGTAAGAATGTTTTTTCTTCTAAGGAAAGTCAGTGGTAATAGCATCTCTGTAGTGTTGCTTATATTAAGTAGGGTATTAAGGAGCTTTATTAAGTACTGTTTGAGTACTCCTGTGTTCCACTTAGGAATATATTTTAGTATCAGATCAGAAAATCACCATACCTGGTGGCTTAATGACCTAGGGGTGCTCAAGCGCCAATATTGTGATTGGGGAAACTTTAAAGAGAAGTGGCAGGAAGTGAGAAAATAGGTAAGAGGTGAAGTGTTGGCGAGACAAGAATAGATTGTTTTGTTTTTAATACAACTATGACAAGTGTACCTGTGTTTAATGCTGGTTATGCTGATGCTTTGTTCATAATTTTTTGTATTCTTTACAAAACTCAAGTCAACCCAAGTGGCTTTTGTGTTAACTTGCATATATTTGTCATTAACTGACCTAACAGATTTGAGAACTTCAGATTCTCCCTCAATCTTGTTAGGCTTTTGTGTCGTATTGTGGAAATATTTTCAGGACTTGGGAACCTGGTGATAACAAGCATTTTAAGAAGAGAAACTTATTTCCCCTTAGAATGAAAAACTTCCTTGTCCATATCAGGTGTAAATATCCATACAATTTTCACTCTCTTTGTGCTATGCAGTCCTTTTACCTCCTTACCACTGACAATGAATTACATAGCCAACATTTCTTTTTTGCTTGCCTTTCAAGAAAAGGTCAAACTTTACTCAAGCATTTACCTCAAAATTCTCCCCTTTTTTTCCCTCAAGACACTTATTGACCTTAGGTATTATCAGAGCACACATTAGGGACCTCCGCTTCCCACCTTGCAAACTTCTTTTTATAGAACTGCAAAAGAACTGACTATCTGCCTGGGACATGGGTGTTTATGTAACAGATTGAAAGAAAATAGAAGAAACACAGGCAGAGTGGACTTAATGTAACTAAATTATCATGTGATGGCTGAATGAAACAGCTTTTAAAAAATTCTTTTTAATGCCTGTGTGCCAACCTTGTGGAGCTTCAAGTAAAACATTTCTGTTGAGTTGAAAACTCCAAATCATGTCAATCTTATGATAACTGATTGAAAGATTTCATTTTACTATCAGTACAGACCCTCAGTGGAATCCTTAATATTTATTTTAAAGATTATAGTTCCTAGTGAAACAGACCTGGCATCATTTTTGTCAAAAAGAGGAGAAAGGTTTGATTCTACTATCATTAAGCAGAGAGACACTCAAGTTTTAACAAAAATCATGAGGGTGATATTTTTAAGTCATGAAACAGCAGGTATAAAGAACCTTCCTTATAATAGCAATCACAATTACTGTACTTACAGCTCTTACGGACAGCAGGAATACCTGTTCAAGTGCCCTGGTTTTGTACATTAACTAAAACATTTGAGTTGCTATGGTTTAGGAGCTAAACAAACAATGTTATCAATAAACATGCTTCATATATAGATCATTTTATTGTAGTTATATCCCTTATTTGCCAGAGTCATTTTTAAAATTCAATTTATTTATTTATTTGAAAACACTTTGTCATTTTATTTATTGGGATTCAACTGACTGACTTCCAAAGCGTAGGATAAGTACTATCACATTAAAGTAAATCTACAATATAGAATTGCATAAGTGGAATTATAGGAGAAAGAACAGAAATGTTTGGTCCCAGTAAAAGTATCCACTGAATTGAGTATAAAATATTAAAAGTGAAATGTTTCTAATTAAAGTAAACAAAGCATGAGCTTATTAAAATAATAATTTGCTTACAAAAGTCCATGGATCTGGAAAGAGCACATTATTTTCCATATCCTTGCTTTGTTTGGGAGGAAGTTATGACTTATCCATTTCTAATCCATCATTGTGAATCAGGTAAGGCTTCTCATTAACTCTCTTGAGTATTACCAATGTTTTATAGAACATCAATGTAATCAGCTAAAGGCAATGTATTTGCAAAACCATCCAGATCCGATAGTGTTAGGTGATCAATTGACTGCAGGAGGCTGAAAAGATATTTAGGATCTGATTGGTTGCAGATTTGGATCATTGATTGCGCTCTTCTCAGCTTTAATGTGTTCTGTGCACCACACAGATAGATTACTCCAAAGACTCTGTTTCACATGCAGGCTGGTAATGTTATTGCAGCAAAAACTGGTTTCTTAAGAACACCTACCTGTTAGCCCCTCAGCCACCAGCTCTGGAAAAGCAGAGCATTCTAACTTTAGTCCTCTCATTTTTCACAGTGTTGTGTAATGAACTGGAAATCAAACATGAGACCTCTCTCACAGTGAAATGGTTTCTCATTAATGCCTAAACATGCTAATGTCCAATTAGCAGAAATAACATGAAAATCAGACTATCACTAATGTCTCTCTATGGTTGAGTTCATTCTCCTATCTCTTAATGTAGATTTGTCATTCCTGTTTGCTAAAATGATTTTTATGGTGGAATATAGCACATTAGAAAGAAAGAAAGAAAGAAAGAAAGAAAGAAAGAAAGAAAGAAAGAAAGACAACTGCATTTTGCTGAAATAAAACCAAGGTAATAAACATCCAAGTTTTTTGTAAGAAGTAATACATTTTAATACCCCAGAAATCTTTCTTGTGCCCCTGATAATTCCTTTATGCTTGCTTCTAATAATGACTATTACTTTTGTTAATTGTGATTATGTTTTGTGTTCTATTCACCTAAACACATCCCCCAGAATGCTGAAATCTAGTTTTACATGTCTATGAATTTCAGTTAAATAGAACCATATCATGTGTTATGCTTGGTTTCTTTAAATCATTACACTGTTTTTGAAATCTGTCCATATTTTGCTAGTAGCATTTCATTTTCATTGAGATTCAGTATTTCATTTTGTGATTCTCTCACCGCTTATATATTTATTTTTTGTTAATGAATACTTGAATAATTTCCTGCTTTGGAGATTTTATTAGTTTGGATTCTCCAGAAGAATGGAATCTGTGGGATGTGTTTGTGTGTGTATATATAGGGAGGAGGGAGAGAGAAAGAGAAGGAGAGAGAGAGGGAGACAGGAATATATAGAAGAGGGGTGGTTTGTTGTGGGGAGCTGGTAAGTCCAAAATTTGCAAGTTAGAATGACGGTCTGGAGACTCAGGAAAAGGTTCATTATCATTTTAGTTATAAGGATATTCTAGAGACAGAATTTCTTTCTTCTTGGAGATCTGTCTTTTCTTCATGGATATTATAGAAGACATTCAGTCTGCTCACATAAAGATTTTTTTTTCGGTCCCAAGAATTGAACTCAGGACCTCATGCTTGCCAGGAAGGTTCTGTGCTGCTCAGCTATATCCCTGGCCCTTATTCATATAAATTTTAGTCACAATTATAAATACATTCTCAGCAACAATTAGAACTGTGTCTATCCAAAACACTTAACTGGTCAAGCTTAATTGATATGTAAAATTATCCATAACAAGGCTATTAAAGAATATACTGCCATATACATTATCATGAATATTTTGATGGACATGGTTTTCTTATGAAAATAATAAGTTAAATGGAATAATAATGGAATAATGCAATTGTTTTCCAAAGTTACAGTGCTAATTCCCCAATCAGCACTATGGGTGACAAGTGTTGCCATGTATTTCTTTTTTTGTTTGTTTCTTCCAGGCATCAAACTCATGACCTCACGCTCACCAGGCAAGTGCTTGAGCCCCTGAGCTAAATCCCCGGCCCTTGCCTTGTATTCCTTTTTAGTAGGGAACTGCTTATGCCCCTTGGCTGTGTTAGCTATTGTTTTTTGGTTTACTTTTGTCTTTAAATAGTTGGATATGAGCACTGTAAAAGTTACTTGTTTTGTAAATAAACATCTTTATTTCACATTGGTTAGCCCCTACTGAATGGTATCTTTTTGACATATAGAGTTTCTTAATTTTAATATAATCACATTTCAATAAATGTGACTCATTAACAGTGTTTTAACAAATCACAACCACCCCAAACCCCCCCCCCAAAAAAAAAATCTACTTTATTACTCTAGAATACTTTGGGCTTCAAAGCAAAATTGAGAAGCTTTCATCCACTACCTCCTGCTCCTACATATTCATAGCCTTTCTCATTATCAATGTCCTCCACAAAAATGGTGCATTTGCTACAACTAACAGATCTGTACCAACACAATGGTACTACTCAAAGTCCATAGTTTAAATCAAGATTTATCCTTGGTGTTGCATAGTCTATGGGTTCAGGTGATGGTACGATGCTATGCAGCCACCACCATAGTATAATACAGACTTTACAGTGCCTTCAAAATCTTCTAGTTTCCACTATTCATTGCTTTTCTACCTCCTCTAAACTCTGACAGCCTCTGATCCTTTTACCTTCTACATAGTCCTACCTACAGAATGTCATATGGTTAGAATCATGCACTATGTATTGCATACTGTAGTTAACATTCATTTAGTAATATCATTTAAGTTTCCTACATTTCTTTTCTTGCCTTAATAGCTAATTTCTCTTTAACAATGAATAATATTCCATTGCATGAATGCATTACAGTTTATTTAACTATTAAGTAATTGCTAAACATCTTGATGACATCCAAGTTTTGATAATTATGAATAAAGCTCCTATAAATACTTCTGTTTGTGTAAGCTTTCCACTGAACATAACTTTTCAATAGTTTTGGATAAAGTCCAAGGAATTCTTCTCCCTGTCTTATGGTTAGAGTACATTTAGATTTGTAAGAAATCTCCAAACCATTTTCCCAAGAAATTATGCTATTTTGTATGAATTTCACAAACAAAGATGAGAATTTATTTTACTCCATACCTTTTTTAATATCTATTGTCAGCATGTTGAATTTGGTATCTTTTAGAAGGTATATGTTAGTATTGTGTTGCTTAGTTTTTATTTCTATGATGAATTGTATATGAAATGTCATATATGCTTATTTTATGCCTTGGTGGGGATTTCTAAGGCCTTTACCCATTTTTAAAAATAACTATTTATTTTCTTATTGCTGAGTTTTAAATATACTCGAATACTTTGGAAAACCATTTGCCAGATAGGACTTTGATAAGGATCCTTTCATGGTCTGTGATTTGCTTTTTATTTCCTTTAAAATGTTTATTTTTAATAGAACAGATATTTGAAGACAATTATATCAACTCTCTAAATCTTTTTAGAAGGTGCTAGTAGACAGAATGTTCTCTAACATCACCCTTGAGTCCATGGTTGACTGACCATAATGCAGAAAATGCATGGGGAAAGGACGTGGGCAGGGAAAGCTGCTCAAGTCATAGTGACCAGCAAGCACAGTAAGCAGGGAGGAGCCAGGATGGGAGATACACGCTTTCAGCTCTTGTCCCAGGGCCCTCCTCTTCTGAGCAGGCTCCAGCTGTTGATAGCACATTAAACTATAAACTCAAAATTCAACCATCGCCCAAATACATTAGGCTTTGGGGCCAATTTACATCAAAACCTCCTTACATAGTTCTGTTTCTTTTCTCACCTTGGTTATGATGATGATTGTATGTGCCTTTTAAAAGTTTTATTAATACATGATTACAGCAAATAATGGTTACATTCCTCATAGAGACTTGGTAGAGCTATGTGAAGCACCTTAATTCTTTTTGATGACTATAGTTTTAATTTTTTGTTACTGATGTGTAAAAACTAAGTTGACTTTTAGAATTATACTATTATGCATTGATTTCATTAATCTCTAATTGTCTATTTTCTTGTATCATTTGTGGAATGAGTTTAAGTCACCTTTAAGTTTTTCTTTTCAAATTTATCTAATTTTATTTTATTTTCATCTACAATTTTTTGCGGGGGTACCAGATTGAATTCATGACCACACACTTGCAAGGCAGGTGCTTATGCCACTGAGCTAAATCCCCAGCCCCCATCTACAATATTTTTAAAAAATTATCATTTCTAAAATTTATCTATCTTCATTTACCAACTTTCAATATTTTAATTTTTGTATTTTAGATTTTTAAGATAACTATCATAAATATTTTTGAATATTTTTCTTACCCAATCTGATATTTGCTTTTATGGTCAGTTTTTTTCTTTATATTTATTGCTATTAGACTTTAAACTTCAAAGATTTTTTTTCATAAAACCGAGTATTTTTCTTACCCAATCTGATATTTGTTTTTATTGTCAATTTCTTTTATATTTATTGCTATTAGACTTTTAAACGTCAGACTTTTTTCATAAAACTGGGTATTTTTCTTACCCAATCTGATATTTGCTTTTATTGTCAATTTTTTGTTTATATTTATTACTATTAGGCTTTTAAACCTCAAAGTTTTTTCCCCCTGTTTTCTTTCTTTGTTGTTTTGTTTTAGTTTTGGTCTGTGCTTTGCTTTGAATGAACCCACTAAACTGTCTTCTAAATTCAATTCTTGGTTTAAGGCCATATCACCATGAACACGCTCTATCTCACCTAAATTCGATATTTGATGTGAGGTATTAAGAGTGTGAAAACTTAATCTAATAATACATATAGCTGCATTTTTAAAGGGCTTATTAAAGTTAAATGAGGCTAAAAAGTGGGACACTAATTCAATAAGTCTGTGGTTTTATAAAAATAGGAGAGCCATTAGCTAAGACATGCTGTCTTGGCACATCCTCCCCTGTGCCACTTTGGGATTCTGCAGGGCGTTCCCACCAGCAAGAATAACCTCAGTAGATATGGCCTCCCAATTGTGTACTAGCCAGCTCTCAGAATCATAAGCCAGATAAACCTTTTTAAAAACAAACTGTGCAGTCTGTGGTATCTAATCATATCATGAGAAAACAGACTAACACAGCTTGTTTTCATTTGATAGTCCTACCGAGTGTTCTTCAAATTAATAGAAATAAGGGTAAAAAGTGAAAAATAACTGTACGAAGATAAACTTAGGTCCCATATCAAAAGGTGTGTGTGTGTGTGTGCATGTGTGTTTGCATGTGTGTTTGCATCTTACTCACTAGTCAAACATTGCTAAGGGATGAAAATAACTATTGTTATTGCCCCTAGAGTACTTGACACCTCCTTCTACGGTATCCCATGGTATGGAATTCTGCACGTGACTAATCATAGCAATGTATCATATCTGAAAGCTAAATTTTATTCTTTATGGTTGTCTTTTTTCCAAGACTGTATAGATTTACAGGTCTTTCTTGTTAGTGTGCTAATATCTTCTTTGTTATAATTACATTTAAAAATCATGCTGCTACTAGCATTTACCTGAATTATATTCAGTTTTAAGACTCTCTTCCTGGTAGTTTTGTATTTCTGGTCATCTTGCAACATACTTCTTTGTTTCCTCGGATTTTTTGTTATTTATTCTTTTTTTGGTTCTCGTAATTCCTTCTCTCATTGTCAATTTGGTTTCTTCTTTACTTTTCAAATTGTTTCCATAAAATAGAGCAAATGTGAAAAATGTAGAAAGCTGAAATAAAATGATTTTTTTAAATGATTGATTTAGTTAGATCATGAGTTATTGATTAAAGGTTTTTGTATCATATATATATATATATATATATATATATATATATATAATCTTAGATAAGAAGTTATATTTTTAACATGTGTATTTTTTTTCTTACCTGATAAATCTCTGCAAGTTTCTACTTCCAGGCCAGCATCTGCATGTCTAGATTTGTGGCTTATAATGGATGGAGAAATAGGAATATTACTGAATAATAAATGAGCAAATATTTTTTCTTGCCTTTGAAGTACAATTGGTATCTTGAGCACATCCATCAAATTCATCAGACTTGATATTTGTGATCTTTATTTCTTATATCTCTTCTTTCTTTAGCTCTAAGTAAACTGCAGTTTCTTGCTTGTTCTTAAAAGATAACTCACATACAAATAATCTAGGCTGAGATTGAAAGAGTCAGACAATTAATTAACTCAAACTCAAAAGTCTTTGAGTCAGAAATAAAATAATAACATCTAAAATCTTTAATATTTTTATGTCAGGAACTCTTCTAAGATTTTATGTACACCAATTTATTTAAACTTCAAGACCACATCATAAGATAGATGTCCCATATTTTGAAGAAAGTTAATTAATAATTTCTTTTGTCACAAAAGTAGCTAGTAGTTTAAATCTGTACATCTCTGGCTCCAGAACCCAATCTTTTATCCTTGACACTCTATGTCCTCCAGGTAAGTAATAACAGGGGTCCAAAAGTGTTGATTAAAGTTACACTTAGTATTTGAAGAGCATTTTCTGATTCTCTAAGAATAGGAAGATTAGTAGGTATTTATACTTAATGTGTGTTACATACTTTTATAACATGAACATATACTTCAGTTATCAATCATTAAGATATTTAACTAATATCCCCCTTCTTCATTTATCAGTTGAAGTGATCTAGAGAAGATATGAACTGAATTCATTTTTTCCAGTGTAAAATTTGCTGAAATCCTAAATATTGTACATTTACTGATTTCCAGGATTATTATTTTTTAAATAAGAGCTGGATCTTGATTCAGTTTTGCTGAGATAAATATCTTGTCTTTCTTTATGTTAATATGATTAATCTTAATATGTGTGACTTTCACCAAATTTTGTTTTTGTAATATTAACATATTTTGATATATACATTGTAACAGAAAGTGCATGAAAATGAATTGATAATGAACCTATTGTGCAGAATAAGATGCTAGACACGAATGGGCTATTAAGTCACAAATATTTTGCACTGAAGTCGCAGAACTCTTCAGGTACAAATATAAGTAGTTAATTTTTAAAAGGCATTCTGTGCTTCTGCTGTCTTGTTTATAAAATGTGAAAGTGATATTTCTACCAATTTAAAGTACATCTTAAAATTATTAGAATTAAAACTAATACCACATTTCATAGACAAGATGTTATATATGTGTCAACTTGTATACTCAGTAGTATATCATTACTTGAGTTAGAAAAATTTAGCTGTTACTGATAAATATGGAATTACTGTACATATAGCATATATAAAAGTATATACATAATTATAAACCATAACAATTACTATAAATGAAAAGTGATTGTGTGTAGAGGATGTAGTGAGAGAGTCTAAACTAGACCAAGAACACAGACAAGAGATTTCCAAGAGCAGGACACTAACATAAAAGTGATTGGGTGGGGAATGTGGCCAGTGCAGAGTACTTGTTTAGCATGTATTAAACTTTTGATTTGATCTCCATCAGGGAAAAAATGAATAAATTGATAGATGGATAAATGGTAATATGTCCAGGCAGAGGGAATGCTACTGGCAAAGATCCCATGTAGAAGGAAGAACAGCACATTCAGAGAACAGAAAGGAATCTAAGGTGTTTGCATTTCAAAAGATGAAGGATGGAAGGCCAAGAGTTAATTAAAGGTAGTGCAAGGCCATGTAGATCATGCTAAGAATTTGATTTTTATTCTAATATCAAAGAATATCCATTAAATAGGTGACTAAATTAATCTGCCAGGTGTCTGTGTTCATCATAAAAAGATAATTCTGGCCGGCAGTTTCTGTTACAGTTTACCAGTCATGTCTGGCCATTTCTTACACATCAAGTTGTTGCATTTTCTTTAATTGTTTACGTCTTCAATTTTTCATTTTTTCATTAGAGATTGACTTATGCTGCTAACACTCACCCCAATCACACATTAAAGCCTTAACCTTTGATACTATAGGGTCTGGAAGTAATGGAGTTAGGGCCTTAAAATGGTAATTAATTTAAAATGAAGCCATTAGCTTTAAACCAATTAGATTGAAGTCTTCATAAAAAGAAGACATTGTGGCATACAGAGGCAGTCCAGATGTGTGCATAGAGAGCAAAGTCCACCTAAGGACTCAGCAAGAAGGTGGCCCTTTAAAAAGCAAGAAAAAGGTTCTTTGGGAGAAATCAAGCATCCCAACATCTCTATCTTGAACTTATTGAATTATGAAAAATAAACGTGATATTTTTGTTATGGCATCCTTAGCTACCTAATACACCCCATTTACTTCTTATTTTTCTGTCTAATATCTTAAAACAGGATATTATCATGACAAACCAATTGATTTTGAAAAATGATGAATTATTACTATTTTAGGGGCACACTAACATGCCATTTCCTGGAGGGTGTTGGTGACAGCTAAAATAAATTCATCGGGGTAATAAATGCTAATGTGGAATCATGTCTTGTGATGTTGATACTGGTAAAACTCTAGTGAACCTGCAGCAGTCAGGCAGGCCTGACTAATAGTTACATCATCCACATCCTACAGTTGGTACACTGGGATGGTTTTAATAATTCCTAGCATGATTCCTTCAATAATTAATGCTTTGGTTGTTTCAATTAAAAAAAAACCCTCACATGCATTGTCAGATCTCCAAGTTATAATACAAAATAGATGTTTTCAGTAATTTGCATGTAATTAATTCCATCCCAGACTTCTGGTAAAAATTAGAAATTTAAAGGCGGAGTTCTGGTTGTTTATGTGTCACTAGACTCCCTCTATGGAACTATTTTCTTGTAAATCTTTGCAGTTCATTTATATTCTCTGCACACTTGGTCTCTTGATGGCTCCAATGGTTCTTAATTGAGTTTCTCATAGCAGTCCCAGTGGTAGGTTTGTTTCAACTAACAACTAGTAGTGCTATGTCATCATGGCTAAAACAACTTATCTCAACTTAATTATTAATAACAATACTAATGCTTTGCTAGCTGCTTCTAAGAAACTAGAAGAAAAGGTGACTTGATTGATTTTAATAGATCATTTCAGTACATGTAGCATAGCTTTACTTGGTCAAGACTTACTTTAGTTCTTATTTATGTATTTATTTTTAATTTCAGGTGTTCAGAGTTTAGTTAATCACACTCATATTTCCTAGGATTCTAGTGATCTATCAAATGTCCTAGTGATCTATCAAATGTCTATTGTACTTTAGTGGTATGTTTACCTTTAGTTCTCATTTTTCATTCTAATTTTTTTCCATCTTAGGGAATATTTTAGATATGATTTTTTAAAAAATATTATGTTCATTTTGTTTCCCATTTTATACTCATCTTTTGGATTTTCACAATTGTGTGTAGCCTATATGTTCTGTTTTCTTCTTACTTTCAGCACGAAGTTTTCTAACACTGTTTTTCTTTATTAAAAATGGATAAAATAGTTTACATCTCATTGGGAGGAAAAATGCAAATTACAAAATCTATATGTTATGTTGTTTATTTTTCACTGACTCCTCTAATTAAGCACATAATGATGTATAAGTATACATAGTTACCCAAGTGTAGTTTTGGAATAGATTTCATACAGAATAATAAATTTCTAGGGCCTTTTGGAACATTTACTGGGGAAGAGGAACATATCTCCAACTGAGAATGAAAATGTATTGGAAGACAACGGGAATGTGCCTGCCAACCAACAGCATTAGATGGCTGCTTCCCTTTGTAAATAACGGAGTGGATTTGGCCGTGCATGTGTGTCTAATGGAGAAAAGTAATAAAACCATAGCTGAGATATAGTCTATAGCTTCATAAAAAACAGTAGACAGCAACAAAGCAGCCAAGATAATCCAGATTTAAATTATGTTTAGGGTTTAGTGTCTGTGGAGTGGGACTGAATGTTTATTAGACTAAATTTAAGGTAACAATATACAGACATTCAGGAGAAGCAGGTTAAGTGGAAGTTGAACACAAAGTAGTAGATCTTGAGTCAGCCTTTTCTGTCTTCACACTAAAAAGACTAACTGGCCAATAATATATGCAAGATACTTTGGCTCTGTAGATTAATGCTACTTAAAATTTTATCAATCTATATGAAATAACATTCACTGATGAAGTGGGCATGATATATTAATGTGATTTCTGTTACTTGAAATTACCAGTACATTTAATGATGAGTACTTGTCTTCATTTCAGATATTTCAAGACTAGAAAAGAAACTGAAGGGAGACTAATCCTTGATTATATGGATTTTCCATAGGAATTAATGCATGCCTGTCCAAGTGCTTGATGTATTTCTAGATGAGCAGATGAGTGTGCAACAAGTGGATTTATCTCTAATAAGGGTCAGTAAACTCTGGTGCCTGAGTTAAAATTGACCTGCTGTTTTTGTAACTGGATTTTATGGAGTATAGCAATATTCATTTATTTATGTATCATCTGCGAATGCCTTTGTGATAAAATTGCAGAACTGAGTAGATATGATAGGGACCATTAGGCCCTCAAAGTCTAAAATATTTACAATCTAGAGTTTTACAAGCTTGACAGTTCTTTAGATACTACCAAGTCAGGTTACAAGAGTGAGTATAATTCAACATAAAAATAACTGGCTAAAAGCAAAAAGTTAGAAGGAGGCTAAGCCTAGCTCCTAATGCAATATTGGGAATAAATATTTAAGTGCCAGAGAAAATAAAATACTGGCAAAAGGGAATGAATAAAATAAAAGCCAGCATATAGAGAAAAAACAATTAGTAAAAATGAAAAACAAAGTTGATTCTGTAGTTTTCATGTAGAATTTAGTAATTAGTTTTAGCCTTTACATTTTGTTTATTGAAAGACAAAGAAGGTACAGATGTACGCTGGCAGTATATACCTGAGATAGCCTCAGGATGAAGGTCTTAGGAACAGAGGCACAAAGTTTATGCATCTTCAGTTCAAATGCTAAGGGAAACGTGGATGAGCAGGTTTTCCATTCCTACTCACTTCGCATTCATTGTTGGTACATGCAGCATGTTATCTTACCTGACTAATCACAAAAAGGAGAGTGACACAATTCCTTCTTCAAGTGAAAGTGAACACTTATGGTGAGAATTTGGCCTAAGAAATATTGTTTTATTGGTTTTTTTTTGTTTTGTTTTGTTTTGTTTTTTTGTTTGTTTGTTTTTGGTACCGGGGATTGAACTCATGACCTCACATTTACCACTGGCCGGAGAAGTACTGTTTTAAAGAAGCTGTATTTTCCTCAGCAAAGTTCATCAGTTATTTAAGAAAATATATGTAGAGTTTAAGTTAATGTGCCTGAGGTTGTAATGTCCTTCTGGGCAAAACTTCTAGGTCAAAAGCTTAGCTATTCTTGAGTACTGAACTGATGTATAGTTTCAAGATAAAGCAAAATTTATGAAAGTCAAGGTACATGATGAAGCCTAACATAAATAATTAATTCTTAACATAAATGTGCTGATAACAGATACTCACCTCTCATTTTGAAGGAACAGTGAGTACAATTAAGGAGGGGTATTAATTCATCCTATGCTCAATTCAATCAAGTAAACTTCTAAATTCTTCTTCTTTAAAGTAAAATTGAACTGCCTTAATTACATGTCAAATTTAAAATTGGAAATTTTACATTTACATTATTTTTTAAAGTTTCACAATGGCATTTTTAAAAGAGGAGAGTATAAATGAGTAAAATAAAAGTATTTTTAGAAAGAACAATTCTCACTAAAAGTTACAGATTTCGGGTATTTGCATGAACTAATATTGCAATGTTGTTTCTATGTTAAAGCCGAAAATTTAAAACATTTTCTGAAAATGTTTAATTCCCAATGGAAATATCATTGATAGATTTTAACTGGCAGTTTTTCAGTTAAACAAAATAGTTTTCATTCTTATGACCTCTTGTTGACAGGGTTGCAATAATAAGATATAATGTGATTTGAGGAACTAGAAATTTCTAGTCGACACTGGGTTTACAATTATAATCTTCTGACAGGTTGCAGTGTAGTATGAATTTATGGCATTAATTAGAAATATGGGTGAAGTTGTTATTATTTTGAATGAAAGGATGACAGATTATCAAAATGTTTCAAACTATTCCTTAATTTTAATTAACATGATATTAAGTATTTTTGTAAGTTCTTTGTTTAATTAAGTGTAGGGAGCATTAGAAAAAGTTTCAGGGATACTGGGGTGTATAATAGTCAGCCTTCTGTTGCTGTGTCAAAATGCTTGACACCAACAATTGAGAGATTGTTTTGATTCACAGTTTCAGAAGATTCATCTATGGTTGTTTGGCTCCATGAAACATAGTGGCAGAAAGCTATGGTGGAGTAGAGCTTCTCACTTCGTGGCAGCAAGGAAACAGCACAGGACAAGACCACTAGGAGGAAGGGAGGCGTGCGATCAGATATATTTCCCATGGTCATTCCTCGATGACCCATGCAGACATGTCCAGACATATGCTTTGCTAATTATCCTAGATAGAACTCAAGCCATTCTGGTTAAAAATCTTGACTAATGGTTGCATCCTACCTCTTACCAACTTAACATTCAAGCATATCTTCTTAATCCATGCTTAATTTCCAAATAAAGAAAATAATCAGTTCATAATTTCACCTATCACGATACAGCTATCCTGCATACAACCAAAAAACACACTCTTTACCCACATTGTTAATAGCAAGTTATCAACACTGTGGAATAAATTTTCAATACTTTTTTCTAATCTTTTCAGACCAGTAGGGTCTGGCAAGAAATCATTCTTGTTTTTCTTATAGTCTTTGGAATCTGCCTAGATGAAAACAAAATTCTGTATTATAATTTCTGAATAAAATTTTAAAAGTTTATGATTTAAATTATGATGATGATTTAGAGTTTAGCTTCTCTTCAAATATGCACACACTGACCATCACGATGCATGTAGACAAATTCGTGATTCCCAGATAAAGTTTTAAATATTTTTGCTTGTACAAGCTTATTCAAATACTTTATTTTTTGTTTTGTTTTGTTTTTGCAGTACTGGGGATTGAACTAGGGTCCTTGAGCATGCAAGGCAGTTCTACCACTGAGTCACATCTCCAGCATTACAAACTGAATTCAGTTAAAGTATATTTTGAAATCAAACTTATAAGTAGGTACTGTTTATCTACTCTGATCTATTTTCTCTATACAGGTGACAGTTTTTAATAATTTGAGAAGTAACTTCACAAGAATTATAGCGAGATATCACAAGATAAGTTAATCTTTTTTTTGCAGGTTTTAATAGTTTTGTGAAATTATCTCGAGTCTGTATACAAATGTATTATTTCCTAGTTAAATGCATGCAAGTTCTCCAAAATTTCCACTAACATGTGTTCTTAATGCTTCCTTCTTGCATGGATAAATATGACAGTACAGATTCTCCATCAACTTTCCTTTCTTCTTGATTTCATGCAATATTTTAGTTTTTTGTTTTTCTTCAAATAGCATGCTCAGAACAAAATATTATGCTCCAGATATTTTCTGACTACCTTAGAAGAAAAGGATTTCTTTATTTTCATGAAATCTATACTTTTAGTATCGTGACATAAGATCTCATTAAATTTTGGCCAGTTCATCATACCATTGCTACATATTGAACCTAAATTCATAAACTTGTATGCCTTTTCCTTATTGTCTTTTGCTTCTCTCCAGCTTTCGTTGTGAACCATGGATAATTAGGATGCGTTAGAGGGCAGGGCACTCACATTTAACAGTTTAGAAAATTTTTCAACATTTATTACTTTATAGCCAGACTCACTATGATTTGTGAAATTATTATGTGATTAATTTCATTACCACTCTCTCAAGGTACTATACCAAGGTGTCACATGCAAAATCTCCTGTTTACTTAATGCCACTAAAAGAACTAATTTTTTTTGAGAGAAAATCTCACTATACTGTTCAGACTGGCTTTGAGCTCACTTTTTCAGGTCAGGCTGGTTTTGAATTTGCAATAATCCTCCTGTGTCAGCCTCTCAAATGCTGGGATTATGGACATGTGTCACCACATCTGGTTTGGGAGACCTAATTCTTTAGAAAAGATTAATGATGTGCTTGATCCAAAAAGGCTACTTATCTAGAAATACCTTAAATAATATTTAGCTTAATTCATTTTTCCTTTGCTAACCAGAAATTCATGGTCAGCGGACATTAATAATGCATTTTTCAATTTATTCTACTTAATTCTCATCTGGTCTAATATCACCTGCTGTGTTGTACTGTAGAGACTTTAAAAAAGCTACTCTATTAAGCAGTCCTGCTATGGTGTTTCTGATGTTTAGAAGTTTAATGTGTTTTTGCAATATAGATCCACAGGTGTCTTGTGAATATTTATTGATCTTCAGTAAGCTAGTCACCAAGAGAAATAGAACTCTACCAGTGTATTGTGGACTTGAATTATATTTTTAATCACATCTTCAATCATTAGCACCATAACCCACCAAGCTGGTGCTCTTTATTAATGGCCTAATTTTAAAAATCACTTTCCCTCCATGTGTTTGTTTATTACTTCATATAAAATTATATGAGATAAAGACAATATTCAATAGTGGTGAGTAGGACAATGAAAAACATGCCCACTAAGCTAGGACTTTTGATTAATGAGTGAACTATATGTAAAATCTAGTGAACAAGGGAGAATGTGTGTGTGTAAGACATTCTGATGGAGTGAAATTTTATTATTAAATATTCTATACAGTGTGTGTACACATGCACATATATGCATTTGATGTTTATTTATCTAGCTGGATATTTACATGCAGACATTGTTCAAGAAATGATGCTCAGAATTCTTACTTTTATATCACACCAAGTATACCATGACCCAAATATTTGACCCCACGACTTTACCTGAGATGATGGATTTAAGGACAAAAAAATACATTCCCAGTGTTATTGGAGGCAATATCAGTGTCTCTATTTCACCCTGAATATGACAAAGAACTAGAAAGTGGGTTCGAGTCAGTGCATTATTATTTCCAGTGTTCCTGAGCTGTGTTCCTGTGAGTAGACAGTACTTTCCTTTCCAAACCTACTGACATCTAAATGGCCATATTGCTTAGTAGAGTGTGAGCAGAAGTGACGAATGCAACTTTCTAGCAGGAAATTTTAGTGTCATTCTATACATTTCTCTCTCTTTTTCCTTTTAATACAGGATTAATATGCTCCTAATAGAGGTTATTCCTCCAGCTCTGGACCTAGAATAAGATGTGGAAGGAACCACTGTTGACTCATACATGAATGTAACAGAAGAGTTAACCGCTAAGTTTATAAACTACTGCATAATATAAATACTTGATACTTTTACAAAATCAACTCTCAGTGTTTGGAGCTATATACCAGAACACAAACAGATCAGTGTGTATAAAATAATTAAATAATGACTGAATACTCACCAATTATAAATTCTATATTATAAACATTTTCTAAATAAGAATTTGAAATGTTATTAATTGAAAGTAATTATTTTGTATGAGATCTAATATATGACTTAATAATAGATTGAGCATGAAAGTATTTTTGCTCAAATTATTGTTTAAATAGTAAAACAACAGGAAATTTAAAATAGCTCAGTGGTTATATTTTTAATCTATTAGAAAACACACGTAATAGGTTAGATGGTTTTTCAAAGACCACATGCACATTTTGATACCTGGATTTCTTAGATGTCAAAGAATAAAGCAAACAGTTCCCTGCTTTGTCTCTGTTGTCATACCTGTCCCATGTCCCCTGGTCCTGAAAGCCACAATCTGTTCTCTATCTCTATAATTTTACTTGTTCTAGAAAGTCTTATGATGGAAATCATGGGACATATGGTTTTTCATTTCATAAAATGAATTTACATTCATTCTTGCCTTACATGTAACCGTAGTTTGTTAGTTTTGAGTCTGTGTTTCTTTCCTGAATAGAATTATATCGTATAAATTTGTGGCCGTTTGCTTGCTTCTTCAACAATCATGATTTGATTTTTTTGTTTTACTAGTTTCCAGTTATGGTGATTATGACTATTGTTTGAATTTTCCTGTTTCACTTAATTTTCCATTGCTGAGATAAAGTATCTGACACTCACAAGTTAAAGGAAGAAACGTTTATTTTACCTTATTGTGTATAGTTTCCATGCTTGACTGGCTTCAAGGTAGAGCTGCATGACAGAGGAACATAGCAAAGGAAAAACAGTACATGGTAAGACAGACAAAAAGCAATAAGCAGGGACAAGTAGCCAAGCAAGCCTTCCTTTCCCTTTGATCCCATCCAGGCTAAAATCATTTTGGGTGATGTCACTGATCCTCACAGTAGGGCTTCCCATTATACACACCCAGAACTATGCTAAACCAATCAGTGGACTAATTTAGTACCACAGCCACTAAATCCCAGTATCACACACCCGAGATACAGCCACTTTCATAAAGCCACTGATGAGTGCCTGAGGTTTTGGAGAGACATCTACATACAAGGCTTAAAAATTGCTGTACAGGTTTTGATGTGAACATCAATTAACTTCTCTAGGTAAATGTCCACTGTGAGATTCCTAGATTGTATGAACTACCTGCTTGGCTTTAGAAGATACTCCCAAACTATTTTCCAAGTTGAATTTTTGTTCTACTAAAGGAGTATAATTGTTATAGTTGCTCTTGATATTTTTCACCATACAATCAGCATTTAAAAAAAATCTTGATTGTGTTTTTGTGTTTCAGTCATTCTAATTGTGCCATGTTTTCTCACTTTGAATTTACCCTTTCTTTTCTTAGTGAAAAATAATGATTAGCATATATTCATAGACATACTTGACATTTCATTATCTTCTATTTAGATTTTTTGTTCCAATCATTAGTTTTCCTTTTAAAAAAGATTATCAAATAAAACCCACTAAAGTATCACTTACACACCAGACAATGAACTATTTATCTGAAATACACAAAATTGTTTCAAATTACAAATTAATGTAAACTGTCACTTCAACAAACTGAAGAAAACTTTAATGCAATCTTATCAATAGATATAGAAAGTTTTTAGCAAAATTCAATGTCTAATAGTTATAAAAATTCCTGTAAACTAAGAATAGAGAGGAAATTCTTTACTGTGATGAAGACTATCTATAAAAATTCTACATCTAACACCACACTTACTTGTGAGAAATCGAAGTTTTTTGTCAAGATCAGGAACAAGGCTAGGACACCATCATATTTCAACATTGTACTTGAAGTCCAATGCAATAAAACAAGAGAAAGAAAGAAAAGACATTAGGAATCACCATGAAGAAATAAAATTGTTCATGCTTACAAATGACATGATTGGTTGTGTTAAAAAATCTAAAAGAATTGACAAAAAAGGAAATAGAAACAAAACAAAACAAAAACCAAAAATAAATCTCCTGGAACTAAAAAAGCAATCATAGCAATGTTTCAGTACACAGCGTACCTTTGCTTTCATTTATATTAGCAATGAAGACATGGAATTTGAAATGATAGAATATTATCTATATTAGCACTCTCAAAATTAAACAATGACAGTTAAAGTGTAACAAATATATACAATATGTACACAGGAAAACCACATATGTCTGGTAGAAGTCAAAGAACAAGCAAACCTAGACATACTCCTTGAAAACCATGGGAAGGTGTCAAATTGTTAAGATGTCACTTCTTTCCAAAAAGGTCTATAGGTTCAGTGTGAACCACTGTTAAAATTTCAGAAAATTATTTTGTGGCTATTGACTTTGCTTTGTGAAATCTGATTCTAACACATAGTTATAGTAAGAGAGCAAAGATTGAGAATAGTCAACATTATGTGGAGGAAGAAGAGTTGGATACTAATAATACCCAACTTGTAGTCATTATAAAGTTACAATTACCAAGACAGTGTGTGTGGTGAAAAAGTAAAGTAATAGATGAAAAGAACTGAATGAATGTCTTAGACACTGACTTGTAAAGAAGAATAAATTGAAATAAATAATGAGACTATAAATTCAAGTGAAATAAATCAGACATGCAAGCTTAAATATTGCATGGTTTTCCTTATACAAGAAACCTAAAATACAAATATAGAGCAAAATAAAAGACAGCAAGATATAGAGAGAGCTTTTTCAAATGGGAAGGGGATTGAGAGATGGAGAAAGAAGGGGAGGGAAAAGAGATGAAAAACAGAATTAAGATGTGTTACATCCTTGTAAGAGTTGATACATCCATGCATCAACTCCCTGCAAGGAAGGTAATCATTATGTAATGAAACACAAATGAATAAACATAAAATTGAAAAGAAAACTCATAATTACAGTCAAGTAATCTCTGACAAAGGAGTAAAAGTAACATAATGGACAAAAGATATTTTCCAGTAAATGACACTGAAATAAGTGAATAGACACAATCTAAATAAATAAATCTAAATTCAGTCATTATACCAGTAATAAAAAGCTCAAAATACATCATAGGCCTAAATGTATCATGCAAAACTATTAAAATCCTACAAGATAGCAAAAGAAAATGTGGTTAACCTTGGGATTGTTCATGACATTTTAGGTCTGACATGAAAAGCACAATTTACAAAACAAGGTTTTGATAAACTGGAATTCATTAAATTTACAAACATACTGTATAGAAAATTCTACCACAAATCAAATGATAAATGGCAGACTGTGAGAAAATATTTGAGAAGATATATCTGATAATGGACTTTTATTTAAAGTATGTGTGTTTGTGCATGGGGAAATCTCCCTTAAAACTTGACAGTAAGAAAGCAACACAGTTAAAAAATGTTCCATATAGCTCACCAGGGAAGATATAGATGATCAATAAGGATATGATAATATGCTCCAAATAATATGTCATCAGAGAAATGCAAATTAAAACAACAATGAAAGAAAAATCACTATTAAAATGGCCCAAGTCCACCATACCAACAATATGTAAATTCAATACATATTTAGGACATGATTAAGATATTTTCATTATGGGACCATGAGGAGAGGAAGATACAAAATCTCTCTTCCATTTTCTTTGAGAAGGAACAAGGATAAGGCTGGGATTGTTTATTGAGAAGGGGGATAGAAGCCTATCTATGTCACCCAGAGTGGAAAAGAAAAAAACAAGTAAATAGAGAAAAATGGAGATGCCCTGTGTGGGAGACCACCCCAAGTGCACAACAGGGATGGGGGCCTAACCAGGCCATTCTCAGAGAACTCCAAGCAGGGAGCAGGACCCGGAATCCAGCTGCGGGCCCTGACCACACACTCTGGCAGAATCCCAGCACACTGAAAAAAAACATGGAACTTAGCTCCCAGGTGGTGAATTTTGGACTACAGCAGATTAACTGTGCTAACTTGAAGAGAGATTCAGTAACTGCCTCACCCAAACAGAAGATCTCAGCAGGAACCAGTCAGTGTGGTGAGTATGCCCCTAAAATAGTGGTATACAGTGGAAAAATAGGGCTAGTAGTAAAGCCTCCTCCAACTAACTGCAAGAACTTGGTGAGCCTGACAAGAATGTGGGTGGCTCCTTCCTGCACACAGAAAACATCAGGCAGAGTGAGGAGGGTGCCAGGAAGGACTCTCCCAACTTGAAGAAAGTTAAAAGGGCTTATGAGACACACAGAAACAGAATAGGGACACAATACAGCCTAAGCTGACACAAACACTATAGACAAAGAGATTTGATGACCTGGAATAATCTGAAGGTAAAGTAATAGCAGGAACTAAAAGTTGACCTACATCAATACTACTAGGCTTGTCAGCCCAGGAAGAATATAGGACTCACCCAACAGGCCCTGCAACAGGAAGCCAGGTGACAGGTCCACTTATGCACTGTGGGACCCAACAATAGAACGAACATCAACCTTACATTATGACCCCAAGATACACACTACCAAAAGTTGACACTAGAAGGATTGAAGGACCAAACACCAACTTGAAAGGGGAAAATGCAAAACGAAAAAGCAAAATGTGGTCTCAAACATCTAGTCCCCCAGGAGAAAGTACAGGAAACATTGAAACAGAGGACTTCAAAAGTAACAAACCAGAAATCTCTGAAAAGATAGTGAGTGAAATGAAAAAAAAAAACAAAAACAAAAAACAACTCCATGAGGCTATAGAGGAACTCAAATTAGAAGTACTCTTTCATGTAAAGATAGAAATAACCTTAGTAAAGGAGTTGTTGAATGCAGCTAAACAAGAATGTACAGGAGCATGGGAAAGTTATTGAAACCTTGACTGAACAATATAGAAAACAAGCAGAATTCATGAAACAAACTCAAAGAGACATCCAAGAAACAAAAGATTCTATTCACAGCGTGCAAAACCATTTAAATGAAGCCGAGGATAGGATTTTGGACCTTGAGGAGAGGATTGCAATTAGTGATGATGAAAGGATAGAACTTTTAAAAATAACAAAGCAGCATGAAATGACAATCCAGAAGCTTCAAGATGATGCCAAGAACAACAATATAAGATTAATAGGCATTAGTGAAGATGCAGGAGGCTATGCAAATGACATAACTAAAATATTCACAGAAGGAATAGTAGAAAATTACCCAAACCTGGGGAAAAACACTGGTATGCAGATAAATGAGGCATACAAAACTCCAGTCACAACAAACATAAATCTACACCTAGACACATAATAATTAAGATCTCAGACATACAGCGTAAAAACAGAATACTAAAAGCTGTTAGAGAAAAGACACAACTCATCTACCAAGGAAAGCCCATTAGATTCATGGCAGACTTGTAGCACAAACCCTCAAGTAAAGACAAGCTTGGAGTGAGGTATTTCAAACCCTGAAAGAAAACAGCTTTCAACCCAGACTGATACACCCAGCAAAACTTTCATTCAAATTTAATGGAGAAACAAGATACTTCCACGACAAAGAACAACTGAAGAAATTCATATCCACCAAGCCAACCCCAGAAAGAGTATTGAAAGACATACTAGACAGATAAAAATAACCACAATCCCCAGAACAACAACAGAAAGAAACCACCAAGTAGGACAAGAAATTAAATAAGGGGGAAAAGCAGAAAGCAATCAATTGGAACATAGCATGGTTAAGTTGAGCCAGTATATATCAGTGATACCATAAATGTAAATGGCCTGAATTCACCTATCAAAACAAATAGGTTGACAGAATGGATCAAGAAACATAATCCAACAATGTGCTGTATACAGGAAACATCTGACTCAAAAGGAAACTCATAGATTAAAAGTTAAAGGATGGAAAACAGTATTTCATGCAACAGGAAGCCAGAAAAAAGCAGGGGTAACTATTCTATTTGCAGACAATGTGAACTTCAAAACTAAAATGATTAAAAGAGATAAAGAAGGACACTACATTCTCATAAATGGAAAAATTCAAGAGGAAGAACTAACAGTTATAAATATATATGCGCCAAACACAGGAGCACCCAACTATATAAGACAGATACTAATGGACATGAAAAACCAAATACACAAGAACACAATTATAACAGGGTATCTTAACATTCCATTGTCACAAACAGATTGATCAAGTAGAAAAAAAGTCAGCAAAGAAAACAGAACTCTATCAAATGTGTGAGCAGTTGGACTTAGTAAATGTTTACAGAGTGTTCCACCCAACCACATCAGAATGCACATTCTTCTCAGCTGCGCATGGGACATTCTCCAAAACATTATCCCATAAAACATTCTTAAGTAAATGCAAAGGTAGTAAAATTATCCCATGTATAATATCTGACCACAGTGCACTGAAATTGGAAATTAATGGCAAAAGAAATTGCAAAATCTGCACAAATACATGGAAATTAAATAACAGCCTTTTAAACAACCAGTGGGCTACAGATGAAATTAAAGAAAAAATAAAGCAATACCTACAATTCAATGAAAATGTGGAAACAACATACTGTAATCTGTGGGATGCAGCAAAGGCAATCTTAAGAGGGAAATATATAGTAATAAATTGTCATATCAAGAAAACAGAATGAGCACAAATAAACAACCTAATGCTTCACCTCAAGCTTCTAAAAAAAGAATAGCAAGTTAAACCTAAAGCTTATAGAAGAGAGGAAATCATAAAATTAGAGAAGAAATCAATGTAATTGAAACTAAAAAAAATTCAAAGAATTAATGAATCAAAAAGATGTTTTTTTTTTGAGAGAATAAACAAAATTGACAAACCTCTAGCTAATCTTATACAGAAAAAGAAAGAAAAAACCCACATTCATGCAATAAGAACTGAAAAGGGGGAAATTACTACAGATCCCATGGAACTTCAAAAGATCATGAATACCTACTTTGAAAATCTCTACTCAAATAGAGTCAATAACTCAGAGGAAATGGATAGATTCCTAGAAACATATGAACTACCAAGGCTTAACCAAGAAGATATAACAATTTTGAATAACCAAATATCAATTACTGAAATTGAAAATAAATAAAAAACTTACCAACAAAGAAAAGCCCAGGTCCTGATGGATTCATGGCTGAATTATACAAGAAATTTAAAGAAGATTTGATGCCAATACACCTTAAACTCTTCAATGAAATTGAGAAGAAAGCAATCTTTCCTAAATCATTCCTGGAGGCAAGTATTACTCTCATACCAAAACCAGAGAAAGAATCAACAAAAGGTAGAGGTAGAGTTACAGGCCAATCTCACTAGCGAACATTGATGCAAAGATTCTCAATAAAATACTGGCAAATAGAATGCCGAAAATTATCAAGAAGATTATACATAATGACCAAGTGGAGTTCATTCCTGGAATGCAGGAATGGCTTAACATGTGCAAATCAATAAATGTGTTATACCACATCAAGAGAGCCAAAAACAAAAACCACATGGTCATCACAATGGATGCGGAAACAGCTTTCGATAAAGTCCAACACATGGTCATGATAAAAAACCTTCAGAAACTCAGAATACATGGTGTCTACCTCAACATTATAAAGGCCATGTATGACAAACCAACAGCCAACATTACACTAAACAGACAAAAACTGAAGGCTTTCACTTTAAAATCAGGAACAAGACAAGGATGTCCAATATCACCACTCCTATTTAATATAGTTCTGGAAACACTAGCCAGGGCAATCAGACAAGAGAGAGAAATAAAAGGAATAAAGATAGGAAAGGAAGAAGTTAAATTATCACTATTTGCAGATGACATGATACTTTATATAGAAGACTCCAAAAACTATTAAAAGACTACTAGAGGTAATAAACAGGTTCAGCAGTGTATCTGGATACAAAGTCAATGCTCAAAAGTCAATAGCATTCCTGTACACAAACAAAAAACTCACTGAGAAAGAAACTATGGAAATATTGCCCTTTCAAATAACATCTAAAAAAATGAAATACTTAGGAATCAACCTAACTAAAAATGTAAAAGACCTATATGCTGAAAATTATACTATGCTGAAAAAGGAGAGTGAAGAGGATATTAGAAAATGGAAGGATATTCCTTGCACTGGGCTAGGAAGAACCAACATTGTGAAAATGACCATACTCCCAAAACTGTTATACAGATTTAACACAATCCAAATCAAAATACCATTGACATACCTCACAAATCTAAGGAAAACACTCCTAAAATTCATTTGGAAACAGGAAAAACCTAGAATAGCAATGGCAATTCTGAGCAACAAAAGCAAGGCAGGAGGCATCTCAATTCCTGACTTGAAACAGTACTATAAAGCCACAGTGATCAAATCAGCTTGGTACTGGCGAAGAGATAGACCTGAGGATCAATGGAACAGATTAGAAGATGCAAGCACAACTACAAAGACACTCAGCCACCTGATATTTGACAAAGGGTCTAAATATGTCCATTGGAAGAAGGATAGCCTCTTTAATAAATGGTGTTGGAAAAATTTGCTCTCCACATGCTGAAGACTGAAACTAGATCCATGCCTATCACCATGTACAAAACTAAAGTCTGAATGAATCAGGGACCTAACTATCAAAACAAACACTGAATCTACTGGAAGACAAGGTAGGCAGAAGTCTTGGAGACATAGGGATAGGCAGAGAATTCATGAACAAAATGCAAACTTCACAGGAAACACTTCAAAGAATCAACTGAGATCTCATATTGAAAAGTTTCTGCACTTCAAAAGAAATCACCAACAGAGTGAAAAGAAAACCCACAGAAAGGGACAGAATTTTAGCTGGCAACCCCTCAGACAAAGAACATATATCAAGAACATATAAAGAATTGAAAAACATCAAACCCCCCAAATTCAAAGATCCTCTCCAAAAATGGGCATCTGAGATGAACACACAGTTCTCAGAGGAAGGTATACAAAAGGCAAATATATACATGAAAATGTTCACCATCACTGGTCATTCGAGGAATCCAAATTAAAACAGCATTGAGATTTCATCTCACTCCAGAAAGAATAGCTGCCATCAAGAAATCAACTGATAACAGATGTTGGCCAGGCTGCAGGGATAAAGGAACACTGCTCCACTGTTGGTGGGAGTGTAGACTGGTGCAACCACTATGGAATTCAGTAGGGGGAATTCTCAAAATCTAGGATTGGAAGCTCCATTCAATCCAGCTATTCCCTTCCTGGGAATTTTCCCAGAAAAACTGAAAAGGTCATATCACAGTGATGTATGTGCACCCATATTCATAGCAGCACAATTTGTAATAGCTACATCTTGGAAACCAACAAGATGCCCATCAACTGCAGAGTGGATGAAAAAGATGTGGTATTTTTATACAACAGAATAACACTCAACTATAAAAAAGAACTCTTAGAGTCCGGCTCTTGAGGCTTTCATAGGTAAATGGAGACAACTTGAGACTATCCTTATTAGTGAAATAAATAAGAATTATATTTATAAATATCACATTGTGTCTCTAGTGTAAGAAGTAATAAGAAAGGTAGGAGTAATAAAACCCAAATTTTGTAATTGCTCTTGTAAAAAAGAGAGGAAAACAAAGTGCTCTAAAGGATATAACTGCATATATGTTTAATTGTGTAAGATAGATGACCATATTACTAAGTTTTTGTTAGATCATTGAGCAGAACTGTTTGCAAACTCACTATTTGAATATCTACTTTGTTTGCTTTAATTTTGTAATTTGAATAACTATTTCCAAGATGACATTATGTAATTTATCAACTAGTGATTTCTTAGTGTTTTTTTTTTCTATTTTTTCTTTGGAATTTGGTATTATTTCTATCCTTTTTTTCTGTGTTGCTTTTTTCTCTTTTTTTTCTATTTAAATAAAAAATTTAAAAAAAAGAAAAACAGAAAGATTAATTATTGTGTTTCAGTTCACTGACTTTTAAAGAGCAACTGATTTTTTAAAGACTGTATATGTGTTAGAAAATCCAATGTTGGAAAGTAAATTCTCAGTCTTCTATCAGGGAAGCTGGTAATTTAAATACAGATGTAAGCCAGGAATTATTATTTAATAACGATTTAATACATAAAGTAATCCTCCACTCAGGGAATGAGGACCAAGAAAGGAAAACAGAAATGAGGGCTGCTTGGCCTGTAGTTTTTCAGATGGATATTATGAAGTAAGAATAAGAAATCTACATTTCTCCTACTTTCCAGTTCTTTTCCTTGTTCTTAAGGTGTGAAGAATTGTTTTTAGACAGAGTGGAAAGGCTTTCTAGAAAGAAAGTGTTTTCGTTACCTGAAGAAGAGGTAGGGACTTGAAGCAAGGCATATTATTAGTGAATTTGGCCTTAAATAGCATTAAAATAGAGACTACTGAGCCGCTCAGCTACACAAAAAAACGAGCAAGATCAAGTTTTGACATAGCAAAGGACAGCACACATCTGGATAAACTACTAGCTAAGAGATGGAATAAATGACAGGGCAACCCTGACAGCCTAGTTGAGCCCCACCCACCTCTTCAGTTGACAATCAAGCCAGTTGTAGATTTGCTATATGCAGTGAGAAAAATAGTAGGAGAGACAAAGATGTTGGGGGATATGAGGAAGTTTTGTGAAATCTTGCTCTACGTTCCATTTTTAGATCCCATTCCATCCATTTCTGTGGTGAGGCTCACCAGGACACCATTGCTTTGGATAGTTTCTTCTCTTTCTGATTGCCCTATGGTGGGTTTATTGTGATTGTCATAGAGTCTGGCTCACTGAATGATTAGCAGAAGTAATTTAAAAACAAATAATTTGTGTTCTTACTTTGAGGAATCGCAGTGAGTGAAGAAGCTGCAGAAATGATGGTTTCTGTGAACCAGTATTGCTGAAGTTTGGGAAGAGGAGAAACATTAAACTCTAGGTAAATATGTGAATGACTGTAAGGAAGGAATGAAATGAAATTAAATGCCAAGAGAACTACTAGCAGAATAAAACATACTTTGGGATAGAAGACTGATAATTAGAATATAACAAGAAGTGAATCTCTTATGATTCAACCAGGGCATTACAAAAGGAATTACAAGAGGTATATTTCTCCTTTAGGTTAGGACTATGCATTCTATTTTCTTCATTTTTTACTGTGCATCTTTATAAAAGGTGTTGTTACTTACAGAGGCAGTATGTGGGTTGTCTTACACTTGATAATATTTATGAAACTGAGAAACTCTTGAGGAGGAGGATAGCAATCAGAATCAACTTTTTAACAAGAGGAGGACTTAGTTTAGTGGATGGTTTGAAGAAACAGCATAAAAATAATGTAGTATTGGCTTCATTACCTGATTACACTAATATAGTCTGATTGCCTGTTTTTTTCTGCCATTAACCTGAACTCTTTGAAGGTAGGAGCGTAATTATATTTTTTGTGTGTGTTCCTTGTCTAGAATGATATCAAGCATACAGTAGAACAAAATGTATTTTGGGGAGGGGGTATTCAATGGATCAACATGGATAGAAAGTATAACCACATCATTATGAATTTTGCTCTTATTGTATTTGTTTAGGTACTGAGTATTTTATTGTATTTATGTAGGTACTGAGAACTATGCAAGTAGGCATCCTTATCACCATGACATATCTCTAGCCTTGCTTTAATTTTATGTGAAATAATCCTGTCATTGTCTCTATCATTCAGGTTAGAAGAATTCTAGCTAGATATAATTTCCCATGTAACTTCTCATTTACCTGATTCTTATGTAGGTCACGATGAAGTAGGCATTAACAACTGTAACTGAGCAGTTAGAAGAATCTAGAGTGACGTGTGTTGTTCTAGAATTGCTATACTTTGAACACACTTAACTCCTACATTTATTAGGAATAAAAAGAGTTGATTCTTTTTGTAAACTTTATGTTTCAATGGCTGTCTTTCACTTTTTAAGGAAATTTTCTGGCCTGAAAGCTTTGGGCTTTTTCAAGTAGGAATTTGGATTTCTTGTGATTAGAGTATTTTAAATTATATTTTTAGGACATTTTCCTCCTATGTTGTCTTACGTAGAGTGATTGTTTTTTCAACTTGAATAAATACATGATACTTACATCACAAAGAAAATAACTGCATGATACTCAGAGTCTATGTTATCTTTGGTAACACAAAATGAAATGGAAACTGTTAAAAAAAAATAACGTTTTTCTTTAATGGCAGCATAGAGAATTAAATTTTGAATAGGCCCTAGCAGCTAACTCCAGGATCATTTACATGTTACGTATTGTGTTAATCTGTTGGTGGTAACCTTGAACATGGTTTAGGGCAGAATGCGAGCTAAGAGGTGGAGCAGCTGCTGGCTTGTTCCTGAACTGACAGTTGTAAGTGCTTTTCTATGGTGACCTCTAGTTTAAATTTATGTGGCTCACTTAAATGTCAAACAAGCTATGTAGTGCATTTCATTAATGAAAAATTAATGAAAACCTTCAGTTGGCACGAACTACTTGTTTACAATTCATATAATTCATTAGGAAGACATCCGTCAGGCAAGGGCCCTGGCACGGGTCTGGTGGCATTGTAAATGGGTTTATTCTCTTCCTTCCAGTTAATGAAAGTGCAAGGCTGGAAAAAATACACATAAAACAGATTTAATGAGTCTTTGGGGAAAATTTTACAGAATAGAGTACACGAGTCATAAATTTATATCGCATGCAAAGTCTATTTGGCCCAAATTATTTAGGATTGGAAATGTCTATAATTTCATCTTATAATCAAAAAGTCCTCAAGTGTTTGGATCAAAAAACTAATTCCAGGAAAAAGTCTCATATTTCTTTTTGAGCTTTGTAATTAACTAGGTTAAATCTTGAGCAAATCACTTCAGGATATTAGGAAACTAATTTATTTCTCCCTACATGGAGGTAAAACTTGTGACCATATCTTTTACTGTAGGATATAGTTATCTTGTTTTCTAAAAGTCTCCAAATAGTGAACATTAATTGCATATCTACTTTTATGTGCATTGTTACTGACCCTAATAATCTCTTTATAAAATATGGTGTATAGTTTTTAAAAATCATTTCAAAGCAATGCTTTACTTCTGAAAAAGTAATAGTTATTAATAATCAAGTAGATGTTGAAATCATTGGTTTCCTGTCTTTTTACTCCTCTCACTTTTGTGTGTGTGTGTGTGTGTGTGTGCGCTGTTTATTTTAAGACAGGGTCTTGCTATGTATTTGAGGCTGGCCTTGGACTCACTATATAACCTAGGCTGGCTTTGAACTCCTGGTGATCTTTCTGCCTCAGCCTCCTGAGTGCTGAGATTACAGGACCAGCCCCCCCCCTCACTTTCTTACTCAAATCTTTTTTTCCTCTTTTCCTTTTGTTACTTTTCACTATACACAAATCTATTATTTGTGAGGCATGATAATATGCAGTGGAGGAAAAAGAAACTGGGGCAAGTAGACCACATGAGGGCAGGTATTTTGTTTTATTCAACACCATTTCCTCCGAATGAATATGTACCAAAGGATTTCACATATAAATAGGGCTCCAAAAAAAGCGTAAAGTAGTCATTCTTCACAGAATGTTGTGAATAGATTCATCTAGTAGAGTGGTGAGAAACATCTATGCTTGTAATTTATAAGTCAGTTTCCAAATAATAAACCATATTAGCTACATGAAGTATAAACATGGGAGAACCAAGCCAACCTTGAAAGAAAGAAAGAAAGAAAGAAAGAAAGAAAGAAAGAAAGAAAGAAAGAAAGAAGCAGAGAAAGAGGGAGGGAGAAAAGGAAGGAGTGAGTGAGACCCAGAGGCAGAATGAGAAGGGCTTAAACTTGTGGTTAGAATATTCTAAATTTTATTTTGAGAGATCAACTTTGAGAACTGGGATTGTTCGACATTCCTTTATTTATTATACAGGGTTCATGTAGCTGCGATTTTTGCCTAGAATGTGTACACCTAAATTTGAGAGTTAATGCCCTTGATTTAAACCATATTCATAATAACAAGATGGACATAGGGATCTACGTGGATATTTCCCATTTCTGATGGTTCAGTGGGTTTTAGACGAGATGTGTTTTAGATGGATCATCATGTGAGATTCTTAAATATAAACACTTCTATAGTTTGTTATTAAATTGGAGCTTTAGTCTATTTTTTTCTCCTAATAATTGCTTCAGTTTTAAAAAAAATAATGTTTGGATTATTTTGATTGTGGGAATAAAATGAATATTGCATAAGGCATCATGAGACAGTGAGGACAGAAACTGATCAGGAAGGCTGCACTCAGTACAAAAGCGTGATTTCTCTTCCCCTGTGGCAAGTTTGCACAGCATTTTAAATTCAAATTCATCAAAAACATTGAAAGTTGATGATATTTTATAAAAACCCTCAAATTCCAATTTTTTGTGTGATGGAAAGTTTTGGTCATTTTCCTAAGACACTAATAAGCTAGAACGGAGTGGCAGTTGCTTCTTTAGATGTTCTCCTGTGTATTTTTGTTAGATTTGCTATAAGAACCATAAGGGAAATCTTATTTGCTTTATTATTTTCTGATATCTTGCAATGTTCTTGGCTATGGATGATCATGATGATGAGGGTGATATTTTAAAAAATGGAACAAGGGTTAGGGGTTAGCTGAAGTACTATATTTTAGCTTCTTTGGGTCTCACAATTGATTAAACAATCCTTCTGCTTATCTTTCTTTCTTAGCAAGATGCCATGGCTAATTCAATCCATGATCTAAGGGAAGAATTTCAACGTCTTCTCTTACCTGATTTGAAATCAGCTCTCACCACTGCTTCAGAAAAGGTCTTGGCTGTCACAGCAGCAGCATGGCAAGCTCAGGACATGGGAATGGCAGCTGCCCACCTATATACTGTCTGTCTTCATCAGAAAGCTGATAGTCAACTGATGACTCATTGAAATATCAGAATCTCAGGGTATTACCATATGGGCCAATCTGTCATGCTCAAGCTGTGGAGGACAAGATGAAGTTTCTTCATACGAGTTTAGGGTTCCAAGTGCCACATCCTTTCAAACAGAAGTCAGCGTCTGCCAATCATGGCAATAGTTGCAATGCAAAAAGGTCAGGTAGTCCAGTCTTTGTGAATCAGAAATGCCAACTTCCTGTCAATGATGAAGTTAAAAATCTGTACTAGATTAAAAATATTTGTGCAAGAGACTCAAACTTCCAAAAGGTCATTGTTAGTGCCAATCAATTGTCACATGAAGAATGGAAGTTAACTTTAGGCTAAACCTAAATGAAAGAGCTTTTTTAAAAAAAGATCAGTGTTTTACTAAATAACCACACCCACTGTAATTTATCAAAGTGCTCTGTGCAAATGAGGTTAAAATGTGATAGCATGGCTTCTAGACCACCAATTCTCAAATTTAAAAGCAGAAGAGGTTGATGTGGACAGATTGTTACAGCACAGACATCTGGGCACCACAGCAAGGCTTTTTTGCTTTACTGGACCTGGGATGGGGCTTAAAACTTGCATTTCAAATAAATTCTCCAGTAAACCTAATGATGTTGTTTTAGGAACTATACTTTGGGAACCTGTACTCTAGATAGGTGCACAAAAATAAAAAAGATTAAGTATTAAGGATTAAAGATTAAGGATTAAGCTGCCCACATATAAATCAGAAATATTTGTTATTGTCTATTTTTCATTGCTACTTTTTTTGCCTAAAGTTTTGGCTATCTTTGTTAAAATTCTTTGAGTAAACAATATTACCACATTAAAAAACTAATGTTTTTTAAGCTAAGATAATTTCTAGGTGGTTAAACACACAGATAAACATAAACAAACGTAAGTGCAGGGAAAGAAATGCTATTTATGACACTAGTGATTTTAATGAATTATTACTGTTAATGATAAAATTGCAGATCAACTAAAAACTATAAGATGAGGTACATGTTGGATTATGGGGCTGTGGCTTTTAAAATCCCAGTGATACCCACTAAGGTAGAAAAGAAAACTTAATGGTTATAGTGTATTAGCATTTAATTGACTTTTCAAGCCTAAAGCCAGTGGTCTGAGCGTCTATTTGGAGGATAACAATATGTAATATAGCAACTATGGAGGATCTCCTTCGAAAAGAGGTAGAAATTGTTAAATTCTTATTATCTTGTTTTGAGGATCTGTATCATTTACACTGGTTTGATTTTATTCTGTTTTTTTGTTTGATTTTATTATTTCTAATGGCATGAGCAGCTATTTATAGATAACAAGCTATATTATGGTAGCCATTGTTGATTTCCTGTTATCTTGTTTTGAAGCCCAGAATTGTTTTCACTGTTTTGTTTTGCTTGGCTTTATTCCATTTTATTTTATTTTTGGTTTTAGTCTTTTAAAATTAAAACAATACAATTTTTCTTTATTTTCTTAATAACTGCTGGCTACTGTGGCTGCCCACTTAATATTTCTACTGGAATCAATAAATTGGGGTCTTGAACTTAATAAACATGTAAGTCAGTACTTACTATTTTTCTCCTGATTGTGTTTTACTCATGTCCAGATAATCTCATTACAGGGTGTTGCCAACAACCTTGTTTTAATTACTGAATAATAAATTCTATTGTTGACATTCTTGTCTAGTACTCATGATATATTATCAAGTTCTTTTGGTTGAATCTATTTCCAAAGTATTTATCTGGAAGTGTGTATAAATATTTCTTTGTCTGCTGCAATGTCAGTGGTGAGCCACAAATGTCTTTACTTTTGATTATTACATAAGCTATTAACACATTCTAAAAAGTTTTTTCTGTCAATTTGTTTTCTTTTAATTTTTTTTATATTTTATCTTTATAATTAACAAGATAATAAAAAATTTACCATAAATTCTTTAAGCAAAACTAAGTATTATGAAACATAAAAGTTATTTTTCTTATCTCTACCTTTGACTTCCCCTTCACCACTGAAATTGCTTTTTGATAAAAACACAGTACGTGGGGCCAAGGATTTAGCTCAACAGCTCAAGCACAAGGTTGTGGGTTTGATCTATGGTACCAAAATAAAATAAAATAAAAATAAAAACATAGTACATGTCATAAATTCATTTTCATGTGCAAATATTTGCATACATAAGGAATATCATCTGGATGAATGTCTAATAAAGGTCTGTGTATTTTGGCTGAATCTCAGAGTGAAGCTGACAAGAAGTAGTGGAACTCTGAGGTGATGAGGCCTCATGGGAGGCCTTGGGGTTAAAGTTAGATTAACTTTTAAAGGATGGAAGAATTCTGTTTTGTATATGGAGACAATTTCTTTGTATATGGAGACAATTTTTAAAAAATTAGCAACATAATCATTGCTCTGGAAGATGTGGGGGAAGAGTTAGTAGTTCTTAGTGAGATGTATTTTTTACACATAGAATTTAAAAAATGTATTTATTGAACAATTCATATATAAAATATTTTGGGAGTGGATAGTGCAGAAGAGCAGATTACATTGTGTAGACACTGCCTATTGTGGTTGATACATTGTGATGACTTGAGAATTTTGGAAATTCAAGTGGTTCAGCAGAGGGCCAGGGTCCTTATGTTGTAACACTCTCATCCTGTGGAAGAGGGGGCACAAAGATGGTGTGACTGCTACCAAGGGGGTAAAATCAGGCAAGAGAAAAGATAAAACAGATATGAATAGGAAATATAGAAGCCAAGATTCTTACTAGGGTATTGCATGATCCTTTACATAGAAGACCCAAAAAATTCCACCAGAAGATTCTTAAAACTAATAAATAAATTCAGCAAAGTGGCAGGCTAAAATTATGAGTACTATGCATAACAGGAGTACAATGGCCAACAGGTATGTGAGCAAATATTTAGCATCTTTGGCTATCAAATGACATCAAGATTCCAGTAATTTGCTATCTTCAAGACAACTCAGTGAGAATGACTATCTTCAAGAACTCATAAACGACAACTACTGGCAAAGAAAAAGAAATTCCACATTGTTGGTGGGAATGCAAAAGGGTATGGCCACTGAACAAATCACTATGGAGATTGCTCCAAAAACTAAAAATAGAAACTCAATGTGATTTCTCACTTCTGGGCATCTTCCTGTGAGTTAAAAGCATCATGTTATAGGATACAGGCATATTGATGTATATAGCAGCACATCTCACTAAATTTTGCAAGTGACCTATATGCCCATCAACAGATGAAAGGATAAAGAAAGTGGATGAAGAAAAAAAATTGTATATAAAGCCATGAAGAAGAATAAATCTGAGTGGTTTGTAGGGAAAATAGGCACATCTTGAGAAGTACTGCTAAATGAAGTAAATTAGACAAGAATATAAAATGTTGTTTAGTTTCTGTTATGTGAGAAACCCAAACTATAAATGATTTAAAAGGCAAAATAAAAGAGAAAAGTAGGGAAACTGGGATGTAGTCATTTGGAGATGGAAGGAGATTCTGAGAATGGGATGAGAAGAGAAGGCTAGAAAGGAAAGGGAAAAAACATGTTAAGCTGTGATATATATGCATCAATTTCTCAAGATAAATGTCATTGATAGGTATTACAAACAGAACGAAACAATAAAGAACATCAAAAGAAATGTACTGTGATCTTAGAATAGTTCTTACTCCCATAATCTTGTACCTTTCTCTAACTTGGATTAGCACTGACAAGCAAATATTGGCTATGATATGTGTTAGGTACTGGAGGTATAAAGCTAAGCTGGTGAGGCAGTGCATGTCTGCAATCCCAGCACTCTGGAGGGATGAGGCAGAAGGGTTGCAAGTTGGAGCCCAGAATGGGTTGTTAGCAACTTATGAAGAACTTGTCTCAAAATTAAAAAAAAAATCCTAACAACCTGAGTGAATGTAAACATTATATATCTCTAACGTGGGATATGATTAATGATATCAACAAGAATGTAAATGGGGAAGGAAATTTAGGTGTTCTGTATAGAAGGACACAATTGGATTTATGTTTACACAAAATTATACTGCAGGCACTTTGAATGTTCCACTGAAAGTTGGAAGAAAGAGGAGATATAAGAAATTACTATAATAGATAACTGAAAGTCTGTGTCATCTGGAATGATGCTTTCTTTCTCTTTCTTTCTTTCTTTCTTTCTTTCTTTCTTTCTTTCTTTCTTTCTTTATTTCTTTTTCTCTTTCTCTCTTTCCTTCTTTCTTTGATTTTACTTGTAGTACTGAGAATCAAATTCAGGATCTTGTGCTTGTAAGGCAGGCTCTATGCCCATTGAGCTATATCCCTGGCTGGAGTGATGCTTTATTCTCTGAGAAGAAAAAGAAGAACACAACTGATCTTTAGGATGTAACTCCAGGAATATATTATGACTTACAAGAAAAATATAAGGAATAACAATTTTCTTTTTTAAGCATTATTCAAGGTGTGAGTTACAAAAGGAAAATCTGTTTTACCAAAATTGTTCAATTTTGGATGTATGAAAACGCAAAGGGCTAGAGGACTGCATGTATGACTGTAACTCAGGTGGTGCATGAATGAGCTGTAGAGCTTAAAGAATTGTTTTACAAAAATATCACCATCCAGTTTGTGGTTGGAATCATTAATATGTTGAAGACTGCTTACAGTGAGTATATAAGTTGGGATGATCTCTAAGGACAAAAAAAATTGTTATCAATTTAGCATGGGACTGAGGACTGAAGACGTAGTCTTAGTGGGACAGCATTTGCCTAGCATATGAGATGGTCTGCTTTGTGCTCTAGCAGCACAAACTGAGGATTTGAGCTGATAAATGTAGCCCAAGAAGAACTGTTAAATAGATGGGAAAAAAGAACTTAATATTGACATGAAATAACATATTTCTAGAATGTTTCCACACTCTGTCCCTGAAGAAGTTATGGGATAATTCTTAGGCCCTTGTTGGGTATAATACTGACTTAAATAATCCTTTTATCGTTCATCTGGTCTAGTGTTTCAATGGTTTTTTCTCCTAAACTCCTCCAACCACTATGTCCATGGTATATGGTACTTTGTGGCTGTGAGCTGCAGTTGCATAGTTTTTAAGTGGATTCAGGATGTGACAGCGAACACTTAACAAAGATCAAAGACAGAAAGGAAAGGACAAAGAGGTTGGGGGGAAAGCCTGACATGCATCCAGTGCTAAGCGTTACGGAGTTCCTGCTGATGTGACTCCCTCTTGTTTTATAGCAAGCCAAGATAATCTCAGTCTTTTCTGAAATCTCGAGGCAATTTCTGTTGCACTCCCAGGATGTTCATAAATTCTGTAGTTGTCTTTTTAGAATAGAAAAGTCTTGAGAGTAGAAATCTTCCATGTCTTTGTTTTTATTGTATCCCCAGAGCACCAACTGCTATTAATTAGATTTCTTAAAAGAAGTTAAATACATAATGCAAAGTAAAATGAACAAATTCTTCCATGTGTCATATAATTTTATTGTTAGCTGAGCCTTCTTATTATCACATGTAGAAGCAGATAATGTAAAGCCATGAATGCTTTTCTCATGTATGCACTCAATTTTTCTTGAGAAAAAATTGGAAAAGTCGAACTTTACTTTTTGCAGTGATTAGTGTTTTAATTGGTACTCAGAACTACTGTATATTTTCCCACAGAATGAGGTGGGATCAAGCTTGTTGAGATTAGAATTTAATAAGAGAAAAGCATTTTCACTTAATAATATACTTCATTTTTTAATCTTAAAAAGCAAAACAGAAAAAAGAATAGAAACAATAGCAGAATTTTTAAAAATAGGAAATTAACACAAGGTAATATGTTGTACATTGTTATCTTCAAAGTAGCTGTTCAGGTTACAAGATTTAGGCATAAAAATGATCAAACAAGTAATGAAAGCAAAGTGTTCTTTTTGATAAACTAAAAGAGATTAGTAGTGTAGTTATCTATCATATATATATATATATACATATATATGTATATATATATTTATACACAAAACACACACATATATACATGTAATATTTTCCCTTCTTTTTCTCCTTTGCCCTATCCCAGTTGTTCTTTCCTTTTGAGCACTTTCTTTCCCTTTCATTATCACAATATCTATTGTAAAATTTGGATCTTATGACTGTTTCAATTTTTTCTTCTACACTAGGTGAAAATATGATATTTACAAATGTGAGTTTGATTTATTTCACTTATGAGTATGGCCTTAAGTTACCTCCATTTATAATGCTATCCTAAAGAAGTTTATCCTTCTTTATAGCTGAGTAATACTCCAATATGTAAAAATGTCACAACTTTTTTATCCATTCTGTGGTTGATGGGCATTTTCAGTTGTTTCTAAGATTTAGTTATTACAAATTGTGCTTCTATAAACATGAGTGTACATATATCACTGTTGCATGATGTTTTGAATTTTTGGGGGGGAAATACCTAGAAGGGGAATAACTAGATTAAACACTACTTCCAATCCTAGTTGTTAGAGGAATCTCCACCCTGATTTCCACAGTGGTTGTACCAGTCTACACTCCCACCAACAGTGGCGAAGTCTTCCTTTTCCCCCACAGCCCTGCCAACATTTGTTATCAGTTGGTTTCTTTCTGGAGTGAGATAGGACCTCAATGTTGTAATTTGTATTTCTCAAATGACCAGTGATGTTGAATATTTATTTGTGTATATATTTGTCATTTGTATTTCTTCCTCTCAGAAGTGCATGTTCATCTCCAATGCCCATTTTTGACTGGGTCTCCGAATTTGAGTGGCCTGATACTTTTCAATTCTTTATGTGTTCCAGACACAAGTCTTATGTCTGAGGGACAGCTGGCTAAAATTCTGTCCCATTCTGTGGGTTTTATTTTCACTCTGTTGATGGTTTCTTTTGAAATGCAAAAACATTTTAATAATATAACATCCCTGTTATTGATTCTTTGAAGTATTCCCCATGCAGTTTGCATTTTGTTCATAAACTCTCTGCCTACCCTGTCTTCAAGATTTCTTTTCTTTTCATTTCTTTTTTTTTTTTTGTACTGGAGATCGAACTCATGACCTCACACTTGCCTGGCAGGTGCTTAAGCCACTGAGCTAAATCCCCAGCCTGTCTTGAAGATTTCTACCTATCTTTTCTTCCAGTAGATTTAGTGTTTCCATTTCAGTATTTAGATCTTTGATCCATTTTGACTTTAGTTTAGTGCATGGTGATAGACATGGGTTTAGTTTTAGTCTTTGGCATACGGAAAACGAATTTTTTTAGCACCATTTACCAAAGAGGTTGTCTTTCTTCCAGTGAACATGTTTAGCCCCTTTGGCAAAGATAAGGTGGCTGAGTGTCTTTGTAGTTGTATCTGCATCATCTCATCTTTTCCACTGATCCTTACATCTGTTTCTTTTTTTTTTTCCAGTACCATGCTGACATTATCACAGTAGTTTTGTATTATAATTTCAAGCCAAGAATTGTGATGTCTCCTGCCTGGCCTTTGTTGTCCAAAATTGCCTTTGCTATTCTAAGTATCATCTGTTTCCAAATTTTAGTAGTGCTTTCTTTAGATCTGTGCGATATATTATCATATTTTGATCAAAATTACACTAAATCTTTATAATAGTTTTGGGAGTATGGTCATTTTTACTATGTTGGTTCTTCCTATCCAAGAATAAGAGATATCTTTGCATTTTCTGACATCCCTTGCAATCTCCTTTTTTGGCGTACTATAGTTTTCAATGTATAGATCTTTTATCCTTTATCCTGTTAGATTTATTCCTAAATATGTTAGTTTTTTGGATGCTATTGTGAAAAGTATGATGTCCATAGTTTCTCTCTCAGTGAGTTTTTTGTTTGTATACAGAAATGCTATTGATTTTTGAGTGTTGAGTTTGTATCCAACTATGTTGCTGAATTTGCTTATTAATAATATGCTTTCTATGGTGGAATTATTTGCTTTTCTCACTTGTGTTGTTTCTGAATTTTTCTTCTTTTTTCATTTTATAGGATATGTTTAGTGACTGTAATGTGATCATTTTTTCTTCCAGTATTTTTTTTTTAATTTAAGAGCATGTGGCCTTGCTACAAGATCAAAACTTGCCAAAAAGTGGTATATACATTATCAAATGCATAGATTTGTGGCAAAGTAATTAAATGAAACTTTGATAAACTCAATTGACATATGTACAGTTAAATGGCTAATTATTTTACTGCATGGGAATTATACAGAAATGGATGCAGTACACATAAACCATAACATTACATTTATATAAACCAAAATTTTGAACATATGTTCTTTTGTTATTTTTCAAGAGCATCTCTTTGCCAAATGAGATCCAGACATGAGCGCCCAGTGCACACGTACACTGAATGATACTTGACAAGTCTTATGGAGCAATAAATCTGGCAGAAATCCACTACGATAGTAAAATTACAGCCTTGGTTTGTGATTCTAAAGCATCCAGGCATCCTATGGCCAAAAGAAGCATAAAGCAAAATTATAAGGCTTCTCAAATCCTGTACTTCCAACCATTCAATCTAAAGTTATTTTGATTTGTTTTGTTGAAACTGTGTAAAATGTGCTCTATTGGCCAGAGTACTATCTTATAGGAATCTCAGACAGCAAATAATTCTATTTGTATACTTGTTCCTTTAATTTTCTAGATTTGCCTGTACCCTCCCTAAAAGTAAGAGAAACAAAGAAATGTTACTGAACATTTACATTTGAATGCATGCAAAAATCTTTTTTGTTAAGTGAACATAAAGGGAGAAATCCTCTGAAATGTTAAACAGTGAAAATATTTTTATTTAATCTCACAGAAATGCTACCTTTGTTCATAACCACAAATAATAAAGCTTGTATTACAGGAAACTGAATTGTAAGGTAATCTATAATGTGACTTTTAAAAATAGGAAATAGAGGTTGTTAATGTTGCTTGTAAATGAAATCATGATTCTATGGGAAGCTAACATTATGGAGATTAATGGCTGTCCTGCTGCTCAGCTACTACTGTGTCATTTGGAAGCACATAGTATTTACCACAGAGTATATGTGCTGGACAGAAAGTACCAAATTCTTTGATTTCAAATACATTAGAAGAACCCTTTATTTCAAACACTTGGCAAAGAGAAATCTGGGTCTTAGCATAAAGCAGAACACATTATTTTACAGAAGAAAAACTAAAATGAATGCCTAAGCCTTTATGTAACCTATTCATTTTAACCTCAGGGTTATCTCACATTTCTTTTCCAATTAATATCTGGAACAAAAGGAAAGATCTAAGCATTAACATAGCTTATTTTCAGTCTTAAATGGCTTCAGTTTCTCCTCATCATTTAGTTTTTCTCTGAATGTCTCTTCTTTTTGCTTCACTTTCTCTATTGTTTTACCCTGTGTCAAATATAATACACTAGTGATGTGTATTTTTACCATAAGAAATGAATCACAATTATGCATAGTCTAACTCCTAGATCCTGGTTCTAGCACTATGTTTTTCTCTTGGAGGTTGAATTGAGTTGGACTGTCTGTCTTCATGATTTGTGAGCATATTATAGTGAAAGTTAGGAAAACTGCTCTTTACTGAGGTTAATGAGTGATCTGACAAGATATGATAGAGTTGGGTATATTTTGATGTTGTTGGATCTGGTTCTAAGCTCTTCTGTCTCTGGAAGCCTGCTGTATCAAGGCTCTTAGGGTTCAATACTATTGTTGGAACTGGTTATTCAATTCGTATATAAAACTAACATGCCAGGTTGTTAATTAGACCAAAACCTGTGAAAATGAGCCAAATATTCTCTCCATAAGAGGAAATGACCATCGACTGCCAAACCTCCAACAGATATGTACTTGAATATGACATTGTGGCAATAGGAGACAGCTAGATGATTTGAGAAGCTGCTCAGTGTGACAGTTTGATGTATATTCCTTTGGAGCAAGGCTTCAGATGCTGGGGCTGAAGTAAACATCTCTGCAGTCTTTCCTTTAATCAGTACAAATTAGCATGAAAATTTATTTCTCATTTATGGATTTCCCTTTCTCTACACTTTATAGAAACTGTATTAATTGTGCACTCAATCTTTAAATGGAAAACATGAATTATTTAGGTTTTGGTTAGTTGCAGTTATATTCCAAGCCAGCTTTGAGAGCCTATATTCTTAGACTAACTGGGATTTGACATTCCTAAACCTTTATTTCTCTCATTCCTATTTACAGTGTCTTCTGATTTCTCCCTATCCATCTGTATGAATTTTACTTATTTTACTGTAGAATTTACTCCCAATGTAATTCCCATTATAATTCTGATTACCATAATTTATTCTAGCAAATAATTATGAGTATAAACAAAATGTCAGATCTTATTTAATCTTTGTGGCACACACTTAGAGGGTAGGTATACTTATTGCTTTAATATCCATTTTACAAGTAAAGAAACTGAGATTTATAGAAGTCTAAGATAAATCGACTTAGAAACTAAGAAAGCTGATATTTGGAGTCATATACAGCAGCCATTAATCTAGATTCCAACTCAAAGTAATTTTACTCTGATTTTAAGATAGTAGTCTTTAACATCTAAGTCTTAGAAATGTCAGTAAGCCATTTGTAACTTTTTTTATGGTAAGCTAGAAAAATGGAATAGTGTCTGAAAGTTGTTTTGGAACTTAGATTTTTCTATGTAAAATATTAGAAAATAGATTGCTACTATAATTTATGTAGCTTTAAATCCACCAGGGTAGAGTGACCCTGGTGAAATTGCTTGCCATGTTAGATTTGCCATAAATATTCACTGAGAATATTTATAGAGTATGATAAGTGTACATGGACTTTAGCAAAGCATAAAGCTGAAAAGACAAGGTGCTTGTTCCAAAGAGCCTGTGATCAAATTTAGATGTAGACAGGATGCTAGATACCTATAAAATTTTTAGCAGAGTTGATTGACTGACTCATAACTTCACTCATTGTACCATAAATCAGGCAGTAACATTTTAAACATCTAATGAACAGCTGGATAGACCAGCAAGAGCACATTCTGCCTACTATGGTAGTAGCAAGTTGTTTCGCTTTGAAATAAAATGGGAAACAGTCAAAAAGAATGGAAAAAATGCCATATAACCAAGCATCCTGAAAGTAACAACTATAGAAAGTCATGAACATTGGAAATCATTTATTTTGTTCAATAAAGTAATCCATTTCTATACCCTAGAAGGATTGTTTTAAAAGAAAGTTTAAAAACAAAAATAATTTTGTTAGATTTTACTTGCAATTTTAATAGTATGTATAGTCTTAGAAGCAACTAAATGTAGAGGAACATGCATGCAGTCACTGAAATGCAGAGAAACATACAGTAAAGAAGGTGGTACTAAGTGGAGTCATTTGTCATCTCCATGAAGCTAGGATTTTAAATTTATATGACTCATCAGTGACTTCCACCATCCCTAAAATGCACACAACTATACACACAGAGATTTAAACATGGGGCAATACCTTTCCTTCTACTGCTTTTGTTAAGACATGGAAAGAAAACAAGCAAACAAAAAGAGGCACCCTCTTCTACACTAGCCTCTCTGCTAAGCTTTGTTGCCGTATGTACTAAGCTGATCAGTCAGGCACCAGCCCAGTGATAAGTGACAGTCAAGTGACCACCAATTCTGAGTGACCAAGTATAAATCAATGAAGGTATTAAAAAGGCAAATTATGGCTAAGTACTTAATTTTTATCAGGTACTTTATGGTTAATACATATATAATTTTTCTCTTTACCTGTCTGTTTGTTTTGCTCTCAGTTGATTCAGAACTTGGAAGGAAAGAAAAGGAGTGTGATCTAACTCCAAAACATATAACAAATGTCTACTAAATAATTGATTCAGGTGAATTATTCACTAAAAAAGATGAAAAGTTTGGCTTCAATGTAGCTTAGTGGTAGAATGCTCACCTAGTATGGCAAGCTGAGTTTAATACTCATAAATAAGTAAATAAATAAATAACAATAAAATCTGATTAAGTTGTTTCTTTATATCTTTATTACAAATGATCATATACATCATATATATCTCTTTAAATTTCCCGTTAGATCTTTTATTAGGTATTCATTCATAGACCCTCTTCCTTCAAGTCAAGCTGTATATTATATTCATCCTTGTAACAACTAGTACTTAATGCTTGCAGGCATACAATACATGCAAACTATATTTAGTATTTAAAAATCTTGCCTATTCTTAGCTTTAAATAATACACAATAACATACCTATATTTGCAGAGGGATACTAAAATTAATGTTTATATTATATTCTAGAATTTAACTACCATACCATGTGAGATCTCTAACAATATTTTCCAGAAAAACAACTATAAATTTGAATATTTGAAATGTCATTATATAAATCTATAGTTAGAGACATGGCACAGTAGAAACTATTTTCAAGATATTGAATTCTGGAATAGAGAAGTGAGGAGTAAAAGTGCAATGAACTCTCATCAATAAATAACTATGCAAATACAATGTAATATTTTTAAGAAAATAATTTAAAGTATAAAAAATTTAGTCTCTGGATACAGAAAATGGAGAATGTGCTCAAGAAAATCCACTATATATTGATAAGAGCAATGAGCATCATTGGCTTTTAGCTATGAGCTCTCTCTCGCCCTCAGGTCTGTTTTACCCAAATTATTCTAAGGTTGCACACCGGGAGAATCAACCCCAAAAGCCTAGGTTTAACCTTTTCTCATCACCCAATTATAAAGCAGAATAAACACTTTAAAGGAAGTGAGAAATGTATCTATATTCGGTGTTCAAGTAATTGCAAAGATCTTTGCAGATGAAACCTGACTGGCCAGGCAGGAAAGCCTAAAATAACGCTTAGTTATGTGTGCGGCAACTTTCTCCATTTAGAAGACTGTGTGTGCAATTCTGCAACACAGAACCATATATGAATAAGGACAAATCTTTGTGGAAAACCTGAATGAGAGTACTTTATTGCTTTTTGATTCAGGTACATAAAACTATAGAAGAATCAACTTAGTCTTCTGGAGATTACAGTTCACCTTGTAGATTGAGAAGTCTGTGCAGCTGCACTAGGCTGAAGGTACTCGAAAGCAAGCACTGAACACCCAAAAAGCCCTCTAAACTGAAGCACTGAGCCATTAACAGAGTAGAAGCAGTAGGACTCAGTCAATACCTTTGCCCAACTGCAGATAGAGAGACAATAGGCAGGCATTTATACAGTGATAGTCTACTATACCCAGTTTGTCAGGAAACTTACATATGTTATAGTACACCAAAGGAGCAATTTCATTATGAACACACAATCCAAACACAAATTCATAGCAGAGAAAGAGAGAGAGAGAGAGAGAGAGAGAGAGAGAGAGACAGAGAGAGAGAGACAGAGAGAGAGAGACAGAGAGAGACAGAGAGAGAAAGAGTGAGAGATAGTTGTAGCAAAAATAGAGGAAACAAAAATATGAACTCAATAGTCAATTAGCAGTGATAAACAAAACTGACAAACTTTTAAAATTCCCAAGAGAAATTAGATAACTAAAATCAAGAATGAAAGAGGTTGTTTCATTATTAAACTTGGAGAAATAAAGAGGTTACATGGGGATGCCTTAAAAAAGTGTCAAGTTAGGTAACTGATGAAATGAACAAGTGCACATAGAGACAAAAAATACTGAACTTGACTAAAGAAAAACCTAAAATCCTGAATAAACATATAATAGTAAAAGATGAAAAAGGAAATTCAAATCACAGATCAAGATGACGTCACTAGATAATGCCACCAAACGTTATAAAATGTTTAGCGTCAATCCTTTACAAACTCTGTCAGCAGCATTTCTTCCCTACACCCCCCATACAAAAAGGTAAAGAAAGGAATATTTTCCACTGCTGTTTATGGGGCTAGTGCTACCTGATAATACAGCAAGCAGGCTCATAAGAAAAATTTACAAACTCAATATTCCTTTCTCAGCTTGATAAGGAACAACTACACAAAACTCAGTGTTAACATCACACATCATTTTTCTCCAAGAATCATAAAAAGGGGTTAACCATTTTCTTCATTTGTCTTCATCATTGTACTGACACTTCTTACTTTGTCCAAGACAAAAAAAAGCAATAAAAAGCAATCAGACTACAAATGAAAGATTAAGTTTTGTTCTATCTGCAGATGACATGATTTTAAAAATACACATGAACATATACGCATGCATTATTAAACTCAATAGCCAGTTTTATCAAGGTTTCAGAATACAGTATAGATATATGAATTTAATTATATCTCTTTACATTAACCAACAATCAAAAACTGAAATTTAAAAAAAATAATTCTGTCTACAATTGCATCAAATATAGCAATAAATTAAATGAAAGATGGGTAAGATTTTTTTGATGAAAACTAAAATATTATGTCCATCGAAAGACATCCCATGTTCATGGATTAAAGATGTCAAGGTGATATTTTTTCTCAAATTTATTCTACAGCTTCAAAATGTTTCCTATTAAATTCCTGTCTTTTTTTTTTTACCAAAAGTGGTGAATTGATTTCAAAATTTTTGTGTATAAGAGATACAAAGTAGCCAAAATAATCTTGAAAAATAAAAAATCAAATTTTGACCCCTTTTCTTTGACTTTACACTTATTATAAAGTCACCATTAAAAAACAATGTGGTACTAACATTTAGATAATATGTAGGTCACAGAGGCAAAATTGTGAGCATGAAATAAGTTGTATCATGGAGTCAATTTAATTTCACATTATATGTTCATGGATAAATAATATACTTTTCAAGAAAGAGATTTAGCTTAGTGGCATAAGTGCCTGTTTGGCAAGTGCAAGGTCATGAGTTCAATCCCTGGTACCAAAACAAAAAAACAAAAACAAAAACAAAAGTATACATTTCAACTAATAAAAATGGGGCAATAGTATACCCACATGTAAATGAATGTGAGTGATTTTTCCTTGATGATTTATAGTCTTTACATACAAATAATATTAAAAGTATACTGTTTACAAAGCAAATTAACTCAAAATATACCAAGCTCTAAATCTAAAAGTCGAAAGTATAAAATTCTTGGAAATAAACATAACAGTAACTGTTGGTGTTCATAACTCTGTAAGGACTTCCTAGGTATCATAGCAAAAGCATATATAATGAACATTTATAACTCAGTGATTAAGATAGGAATAATAATTAGTAACAATGCTCAATAATTGTTTACATTTAATTATTGAATAATAATTATGCTTAATAATTAAAACAATAACAAACTGAACACAGTTTTGGAGAGTTTCTCTCCTGAAAATACCTCTTCAAAACTGTTTTAAGTTTGTTATTATATATAGTTGGGTATTCAAGAGAAATAAAATCACATGCTCACAACAAACTTGAACAAAATGTTTTTAGCAGCATTATTTAGAGTAGATAAAAATTAGAAAAGACCAAATACCCCATTGTGATTTTTTTGTTTCTCTTTAAAAACTATATCAATTTGGTAGGTTACAATCCTGTTATTCAAGAATGTGAAGTTATATCACAGCATAAAATTCCATGTTGGGTTGACATTAAGTAAAAGAGTTTATTTTGAATCATCTAAGTAGGTCTGACTTAATCAGTTGAAAGACATAAAGAGAATAGCTAAAGCTTTTCAAATGAAGCAACCCTAATTGTTGTATAACTGCTTTATCCTTTTTCTTGGATAATCTATATGATTTTCTGTAAAAAGGAAGATATGGTAAATCCTCAATAATTGGAGTACTGGATTGAGGGCACATATTCTTTATACTAACAGGGCAATATTTTATGTTTAAAATTATTTAAAAATGTAATATTTTATAAATGTTGAAAAATATTCTAGAGTTGTTCACTTAGTCTTTGACATTAATTTACAGATTTAAAATTGAATAGGTTTGAGAAAACAAACAAATGAGCCAAACAGGTCCAAAGGCTTTGTGTTGGTTTTGGTGTCCATGAATTATTTTATTTAAAAAGTAGGAGTCTGGGTTGAAGGATTTGAAAGTAAGCATCGACAAGTTTCCACGCCAAAATCTAATCTCATAAGAAATTCTGGACTTGTCAAGTAGTTTTTATCTTTTTCAGCAGCTTTCAAACAACTTTTTATCATTTTTATTTCATTCTCCTCACAATTTTTATTAGCAAAGATTGGTTATACAAAATAATATGCTCCACAGTGGCACATTTGTACGTGTACCTGCATGCTTTATTGCTCCCTTCTGTCACCCACTCCACCCCACCCTTAATTTCACATATTCTTATTGAGAAGGTGGCCACTGTGTGCAATGGATTTTGATTACATCCACTTCCACTAGCATCATTCCTTAAGCTGCCTATTCCTCTCCTTTCTTTCCCTCATGTCTAGTTAGTTTCCTTTCTAACTTCCTTGTCATCTCTTTTTAAAAATTGCATGCATTAGAAAGAACGTCTGATATTTATCTTTCTGTGTCTGGATTGTTGAGCTCCACATCATAATCTCAGATCCATTTATATTGGTCCAAATGACAAAACTCTGCTTTTTAAATGGCTGAATAATATTTAAACTGATGAACAACAATCTTTATACGAGCCTCAGCATTGAAAGCATCCTGTGATGGGAATTCTTCCAGTATAAAGCACAAATGATGTGTAAATATTACCTGAATCTTAGCTTCCATTTTTTCTTAAATCACTTCATTCAACGAATTTCTCTTTAAATTAATCTGTAAGATTCCTTTTAATACTGATAACCTTCAGGATCAGAATTTAATAGCAATTTTCATTTTTGGCCCTAACAAATGATTACTTTTGGGTTTCATCTTATTTTTTTTAATTCATTTCATTACATATGATTCTAATCGTGGGTGAATCCAGTGCTTTCAAGAAGTGAATGTTTATTTTGTAACAGCAACTCAGCATTTGAATTGGCAAATATCTTGCCATTTAATTTGATACTGTCATTCCTTTGTACAATGTTAGCTTCTCTTGTGGCCTTGGAAGTCTTTCAGTGTGAAAAATCAATATGATATGAAAAGGCTAATACAGTGTAAATTATATTATTATGACCTGGCCAAAGGAGCTACTTCATGACTTCATTCGATTTGTGTTCAGAAAACAAGTCAGATTGACACACTGCCAAAAACAATGCCATGTTTATTTACAAAATCATGAACCAGGGAAAATTGCAAATTGACTCACTAGTGCATGATGTAATTTTTAAGAGATAGAGAGAAAAATGCCTTGACATATTTTAACCCTATCTTTAAAAATAAAACTCCAATTAATATTTTGTTCTAAATTCAAGATGATCCTAAAATTCAGCAATGGCATATTCTTTGACAGCAAACTAATATGCCATGAGTATATATATTTGAATTTAAGTAGACATTGGTTAAAATCCTATACCTGCATCTTAGTATATCTGATCCAAATAAAATATTTATGCTTCAAAATCTCTGCCCTTAGAATTTTCCCAAAGTATTACATGGCTGACTTAAATAAGAACATGTTTATAAAATATCAGTTATGATATATGTGAAAGCCATCCAATATTTTTTTAAAAAAATCTTCCTTCCTTTTGTTCATTCTTTTTCAGTAGTTCTCATAAATGTTTGCTTCAATGATTACTTACCACTATTTTGAGTCAAAAAATACAATGAGATTATCCTTTGGGTGAGTAAACCACTTTTTTTCCAAAATTTATCCTTTTTTCTAAGCTTCTTCAGGTCTAGATTGTGGGTTCTTTATTTGAGGGAAAAGAATTGTAAATAAATATTTGAACATGACAAGCAATCAACTAAACCTGAAATTTGTCTTGTAAACTTATTCTTTAATTAAATTACACATTTTGGATGATGTTAGTTAATTCTGTTCTGTGAGTTCATACACGAAGAGTTATGTTTTATTAAATAAACACAAAGTATAGTCCTGGAGGGAGATGTTCCCTAAGCTGAGTGGTCTGTGCAGTCTACAAAAATCACTTTGCAAAATGGATTGCAATTAGCCACATCTGTGTTTGCACTGAATGAAGGCATTTCCTAGGTACTACATCAGTGGTCACTTACATAATAGCAAAAGGAATCCAGAACGAACCAAGTGTCCACAAGACAGGGAAAGTGCAAAAACAGAAATGAGCAATATGGAGGCCAAGCATTGGGAGGGAAAGGTTGAAAATTTCCATCCTGGTTTAGCCTTTTCAAACTTCCAGAATTTTAATTATGTTTTCTATGCAGGTCAGATACATGTATACACTTCAGTATATTTAAAATAGAGACTAAAGACAATAGCAAATAAGAACGTTTAAAATTGCTGAATCCATACTAAGATTTATGTAATCAAATATGAAATATTATATTTGATAAAATAATATGAATATTAGATACATTTTGATACCTATACAATGAAAAAATATATTTTCTTTCTCATTTTAATTAAGAATTTATTAAATTTACATCTCCAGTGTAATGATATAGATTCACTTATTTTTCCATCTTTTTGTGCTGGGATGCTGAGAGTTTCTTAGTCTAATAGGAACTTATCTGTTAACCTGGCTTATTCTTGTCTATAGTCTTCTACTTATCCAGTTTACTATGCTTTCATTACCAAAAATTTTCTCTTAAATTTCTAAGTCCAGACTACATCTGCCAACCATACAATGTGTCCCAGTATCATGGTCTACCTACCTTATTTCAGAACCTGACACAAATTCATCTAGTAGATACTGAGCAACACTGTGTAATCTTAGGCTTAAGAGAGTAACTTTTCAAGATTTTAAAGAAAACTCAATACTTTCATTCAATGTTCTTTGTTTTAAAAAATAGAGAAAAAAAATATTTGATGTTTAGAAAGATAACACTGTGGCCTGAAACAGAGAGTCAGACTGGAGGAGGCAAGACTTCATTCAGCTAAGAAAGGATGGTAAACTGATATCCAGTCAAAATGATGGAGGAAGAAGACTTCTTGAAATTTCCTGTAGTAGGACTGCGGTGACCTGATGACTGAATGTACTGGGGAAGTGTGAGAGTAAAGTAGGGAAATGAGTCACAGATAAATCTGAGGTTTTCTTTTTATGCACATTGGGCACTGTGGAAACATTAGCTCAGACTGAGAGCTTGAGGGAGAAACATGATTCAATTTGAGAGTAAAGGAAGGACATGAGCCATTTTTGAAATGGTAGTTTGAGTTACATTTAGCTGAAAGTCAGAAATACAGGTGTGGGATGGCTGAAAAGAGTTCATGCTGAAAATGTGTGATTAGAATTCATTATAATAGAGATTTCAGCAGATGTGCCCACCTAGGGAGAAAGCAAAACGTAAGAAAGGAAATCAGAAGTGCTCGAAGCAGAGAGCCAACAGTTCATGTGAGAGAAGAGGAAGAGAACTGAGAAAGAGCGAGTAGAGAAATGGGTGGCACCCTCCCAGGGACCTCTGCACAGGAGCTGTGCTTACATTTGCTCACAAGCCTGGCCCAGCAATAATTAATGTCGATGGGCTGAGTCACTTCCAGATCACAGATTCTCTCGTGCCCTTGACACTGGGAATTAGAAGGCTTCTCTGAAGTTCTGAAAATAAAAGGCAGGCTTTGAGGAACTTGAAAGCCAGCTTTATGGATAAAGCACTCAAAGTTGTATAAATGGATCTGGAGACTTGCTTTAACCATTAAAAAAAGAATATTTCTCTGCTTGACATAAATGTCTACTGTCTTGTCTATGATCATTTCAAAAAGTCATTTTTTAGATCAAACGCTCCTGGCAGCATACAATGACAAGGACCTGGTTGTATGGAACCATGAATGACTATGTAAAAGTGGGTCCCTCTGAAAATAGTAAGTGGAGAAATTCTACTCAAAATATGAAATCAACAAGTGGAGAAAGGCCTACATGTATCTCAGAAAGAGGCTTACCACGATCATTTCTCTCTTGTTTGGTATTTCATAGGTATTTAATGGTTGCATTAGTTCAAGATAACACTTCTTTCAATAATAAAATTCTGCTTGTTAACAATTCTGTATTTTTTCTACATGTTGTTAAATTACTATCCGTCTATGTTTCCAAAAAGAATGATGTCTCTAGAGAAAAACCCAAGAGAATGACCATTTTAAGTAAAGTCATGACCTCCCTAGATCGGTGCTCAGTTACTTTTGACCATTAGTAGCAGAATGATGGGACCCAGGAAGGGCTGAAACCAATGAGTGTGGACATCTTCAGCCTCCATGGATTCAATGATTGCATCTTATTTGTTTCTTGGTCACTTTGTCATCACTCATACACAATACCTGGAACCTGCACCTTAAAGGAGGAGAGGTTTATTTTAGCTTATGATTTGTTCTTCAGTCAGTAGCTTACAGTCAGTACAGCATGGGATAGGAGCACTGTGGAGAAACAACTGTGCATGGCATGATGAACAACCAGGAAAGAGAGAGAGGAGAGAGAAGGGAGAGAGAGATGGGAAAGAGAGGAGAGAAGAGAGAAGACAGAGGAGAGAGGATAAAAGAAGGAGGAGAGAGGAGTGAGAGAGGAGAGAATGAACTAGTGAAGGAGATAGTCCCTTAATCCCTTCCAGGTCAAACCTTCAGAGATGCACCTCTTCTGACCTGACCTCACCTAATAATAAGCAAGTCATTTATAAGGCTCCATAATTCAATCATCTCCCACAAGCCCCAGGAATGAGTGCAGAAGGCTTTGGGGGCATCTAGATACAAACTACAACAGTCATCTAGAACATCTACAAGTCATATCATAGTATCTCCAACAATTAGATTCAAAAATCAATACTAGAACAAATTAGGTTATAAATCTAATATGTTTTTATTTCTGATTCATGAATTGAAAAACCTCCATTCTAAAAAATAAAATTAGATTCCTCATGAGGCAATAGCAAAAAGTAGATTTTGTTATGTGGGAACAAGGAAAAGGAATAATAGGGGGAAAATCTGCTTTAGTATGAGACTGTTTTAGGTTATTTTGTTTTCATAAAATATAAAGCAGAGGATTTCCTACTATACAGACTTAGGAAAACAAGAGTTATCTGTTTTAAAAAAAGGTATGCTTTGGAATCTGTCTCTAAAAAGCTTCAGTTGATTATACAACATAATCCCCCTTGGACCATGGCTTTGATGGCCTCCGAGGGCCAGATGGCTGAACAAATGAATTGAATTCCTGTGCACCACTTTCCTAGGAGGCCCTTCTTTAGTAGGGATTCCAACAACTCTCTTCAAACACGAGACCTGTGAGCTTATGATGGATGTGGCCTTATTGGTTTCTGAGATGGTCTTGGCATTGTGTGTGTGTGTGTGTGTGTGTGTCTCCCTGTGCAGCATTCTTGTTTTTTCTCTTTTATGGCACTATTGTATTCATCAATCACAACATTTTGGCCCTAGCTTTATACATGTTTCCTTTGGGGTCAAAATTAAGCTTTTCCAATTTTTTTTGTTGCATTTTTTGTTCCCAGTTTTCTTACAAATATCTGCCAAAAAGCTGCCAACAGTACTCATGACACAGCCTGAACACTGAGCTACCTTGGCGCTTCCTCTATGAGATCAGTCAGTCTAAGCTTTTGATTTTAACTGCTGCAAAGTATAAGTTTACAGGCAAAATATAGACAATTTTTTTGTCAATATATAACATACATGACTTGTGGTCAAGCTGCTAATGACACCCTTGTTTCCAGCTGAAACTTCCTGAGCCTGGCTTTTATTGTCCTTATTGCTATCAGCATTCTGACCTTGACTCCATCCAGAGTCACCCACCATGCTTTGTTTACATTTTTAGGGAATCTCTCACTCGTATTGGTAATCTTTCCAATCTCTTCACATAAAACTATCCCAAATTTTTCTAAACCATAAGGTCAGGTATATTCACAGCAATGATCACACTTTTCTTGTATCTAATTTTTGTTTTAGTCATTTTTCCCATCACTGGGACTCAATAACTAATGCAGCATAAAGGAGGAGACATTTACTTTGGCTCTTTTTGGAATTCGGTTTATGGTTGACTGCTTTCCAGGTGTAAAAATAAAGGCAGAAGACTAGGATGGAGGAAATATGATGGTTTCTTGGTGGTTTTGAAGGTGAACATGGAAACAGTTCTAGAGAAGAAGTTGGAGGAATCAGATATGGGCCAAATATCATATCTCCATAGCCATCCCAAACACACCCAGAAATGTGTTTGACTAATGTGGTTCTCCAAAGACAATCAAGTCAATAATCAGGCTTAATCATTGCACCATTTAATGGTTGTGCATCTCTGAGCAAGTTAGCACATTTCTGCACCACAATTTTTTTTGCTATTGGTTTTTTATTTTGATTTATAATCCAGAAAACAGAGATGGCAATATTTGGTGGCAATATTTCTTCACCTGAGATGTTGAAGAAAATAAGTCTATCTGTGTGGGTTGGTGCTCAATACATAAACACATTAAATGTGATGTCTGCATCAGTACCACAGAAGAGCTATACATTGGGGCTTCTATTAAATTATTTCCCAGCTTTCAGTATTTAACCTTCTGATACTTGTAAAGTCTTTTAGATAATTTCAAACTACTTGAAATTATTTAATAGAAGTGTTATTACTTTGGTCATTAATAAAACTATCTTATTTATCTCTTAAATTCACTTTGACTATTAATATAACTACATTTAGCCAAGCAAAGACCTCAGTTTTTTTCCAGCTTCCATAGATTCTAACACATTTATAGGTACTATTTAAAGAATTTTTAAAATTTCTTCAATAACACTGCATTGTTAATAATTTATTATTAAGATATCTGGAGCCACATCATATGAATTTCAATCCAAGTCCTTTCATTCCTACTTTCTTTGACAATAAGAAAGTTATAAAAATGTTTATAACTCAGTTTTCACATTTATAAATAATAATAATGATAGTTACAAGAATCCTTTAGTATATGAAAGTGCTTAGAAAAATGCTTGACACATGAATATTTCCATTTAAATTGTAAGGCCTTTACTAATGAATTCACCACTTAAATTGTTAAAATGAAGATAAAGTTACTGCCATTCTCCATGTAAATGAAATAATGCATCTAATACATTCAAAAGGTTAAAGTATTTTCAAATTGTTTTCTAAATAGAGACAGATGACTTATTGAGTAATTGTATTCTGAACAGTGATGCTAGATTATACACTTGAGTCAAACTCTTGGGCTTTGGATCATTTCAAAGAATGAAAATTTCAGTGCATTGATTTCAGGAGAACTATGACTAATAATATTTTTTTGCAGAATTTCTTCTTATCTCTAAGAATATACTCAAATTGCATATTTGCACATCCAGTGGTAATAATTTAGGTGGGAAAATTTAAATTAATTTTTTCCTTGTCATTCTTTAATTGAAAGATACTTTCAGTGATTATTTGGTGTTTCCTACAGTATTATTTTCCCAATTACTGCCATTTTATAAAGAAAAAAATCACAATGATTAAAACCCAATAAAGATGAATTTGTTAGAATTAAATGCAAGATAGAAATATGGACAGAATATTAAACAAAGAAATGCTAAAAATAGATCTTTTTCTATTTTCACTTTCAGTACCTTACCACTCATTTATTGCCAAACCTTTGAGGAAAAAGATCTTAAATCTGTCATTATCTCAAAATAAAAATAAAAAACCTGTGTTTGCTATTTCTATCCATTGAAGAACAAGGCAGAAAAGTGAATATTCAAGTATGTATTTGATTTTAAATAAAGTGTTTAACTCGTCAAAATAAATTTGTAACCACTGTTTAGTTGATTCACAATAACTGTTAAATATTTTCTTAAGAATTGGACAAGTGAAGATAATATCTCAGATGATGAAACTTACTTAAACCTATTATCCAGTGAATTTTCTAGAGTGTGGTAAATCAGAAGCCTATCTTGTCATCAGAAATCTGAAAAAGTTATTTAGTTAGTACAAGTTCAATATACAAAACAACTTAGCTTTGTAGTAATTTTAGGGCATAGAAAAATCATGCATCTGTTTACCAAGAGAGTGTCATGAGGTGTAAGCCACTCAGCTTTTAATATAAGAGGTAAATAGGTACATTTAATTCTGATTTGGATTTAATAAAAGTACAAGGTTGTTTGCTTTTGTGACTTCCTTTGCATAATCCCTGTTCTAATAAAACTATATAGTGTCAATTTTCAGAAACTTGTGGTCTTTTTCTTTATCTATATTAATATTTCTATTTTATTATTTGAATTAAAACATTCTTATCAGACTGCCCTTGACTTAGGATGAATATTTGATTCCATTTTTAAGTGTAGCAGCATAATGGCTTGCATAAAACGTGTGTAATGTATAATATAATTAATACTATATTTTTAATATATAAAGTCTATGTGTAATCAATTCATATCTATTAATTAATTTGACTTCAAAGTAATTTTGAACTTCTTCTCATGTGCCTTTTTAAATAAAAGCCCTTGTTTTATCTTGAAAGAGTGTTTTTAGATTTCTAACTTACTTTTTAATATTAAATATTCTATTGATTGTTAATGGAAATAATCAATACAGACTCATAGCAGTAAAATACTTATGGTCACAATATACACCTCCTCCAAATGAAGTGAAACAATGCTTAATAAACCATAAAATACAAATAAGAAAATTTTCAAATTTTAATTATAAGTCAAAAATGCATAGCTTTGTATTAGAAATTTTAAACATAATGGCACAATGTTCACTTTTCTCATTGTGTTGAAAAAGTGCTACTGACTTTCTGCTGTTTATTGTAAGTAGTTTTATCAAAATTTCAATCGAGCATTCATCTTTGGACTCATGTAAATTACAGTGCATCTTCAAGATGGAGCAGGAAAGAGTTTTAGAGTATAAAGTTACATATTAATGACTTTTTCAAAGGACCTCTTAGTAGCACTGCCCAGATTCTCTAGCCCTTTACTATTAAAAAAAAATGCATTTTAATGACTACTATGTTCATCAAAGCACTAAGGAATTGAGTTTTAAAGTAAGATACCTTGGCTCTGTCATCTTTTTGCAATGGGATCTTGGGCTAGTTTCCAAACATTTATCTACTTTTCATTCACATGCTCTACAAAGAGGATAATTTAAGTCTTCTAAGAATAAGTTGAAAGGTTATTCAATGGGCTATGTTTACTATCTGTCTATTATCTATCTATGTATCTATCTATCTATCTATCTATCTTTACAGTTAATGAAACAAATGCTTCCTACATACTAAACACAATAAATGTAATCCCTCTTGTGAAGACGATGGTGATGATGATAATGGTGGTGTGATGATTACGCCAGTGACTGAATACATATAAACAAGATTGCTCTTTTTAAAAGACATTTTCTGTTCAATTCATACCTATTAATTAATTTGACTTCAAATTAATGTGGACCACGAAACGTGGAAATGTGGATCACGAAAGATGATACAATGTCATTAATTTTGTTTCTGAACCGGCAGCTAGCACCCTGCTCTGATAAGTGGCTGTGGCCTCCCAAGCCATGGCCACCCCAGGGCAAGAACCATATCAGCATTTCCTGAGATCCTGCCATATTGGAACTTGGGGCACTGGGAAAACAGGCAGCCAGCATGCCGCCCTGGTGGGCAGCTGTGAGCCTACCAGTGAGCCGGCAAGGAATCAAACATCCATCTCATTCCACCCCCCTCCCATTAGCAAGTGAGAGCAAGAGATCTCAGCATCTCTTGCAAGTTATAGCAAATAAGGGGATTTTCTTCTGCCATCTCTTTAAAGGCAAATATTTTTATCTCTGTTTTGCTCTGTTCTGAATAATGGTATTGCTCTATTCAATATTCTGCTTTATAATTTCGATATTTTCTTCATTATTGCTCTACCTGATTGAAGGAACAACTATTGTGAAGAAAACCAGATAGTATTATACCTATTGCTGTTATCTCGGTAACCTGCTGTGAGTTTCTTTACCAATTTCACGGCACTACCTCTATTGGCTTTGTCCTCTCTTGTTCTGCTGTATTTTACTATCTTCAAAATAAAATAAAAGAAAAAGAAAAAATTTTAAAAAGTAACAACAAAACAGATCAGTAAGGTACTGAGCAGTCTGAAACATGATATAACTAAACAGATAATGGACTAAAAAAGCAAAAGGAGGAAAAGAAAATGCTCTAAAGGGTATAACTGCATGTATCTTTAAGTGTGTAGGATTGATAACCATGTTGCTAAGTTTTTGTTGGATCAGTGAACAGAACTGTCTGTAGCCTCACTGTTTGAATGTTCACTTTGTACGCTTTAATTTTGTAACTTGAACAATTATATCCAAGAAGACAATATGTAATATATGAACTAGTGATTTCTCACTGTTTATTTTTTTTGAAATCCTGAAATGTTTCTACCCTTTTTTCTGTTTTGCTTTTTTTCTCACTCTCTTTAAATAAAATTTAAAGAAAAGAAAATGGGAAGGGGTCCAAGAGAAAAAATATTTAAGGTGAGGGGACGTGGAAAGGGATTTAAGTAGAATAAACACCTGCTATGTACAAGAACCTAATAATCTCAATTGATGTAAGCATTATATTCTGTATATGTGAGCAAAGATTAATAATATCAACAAGAATGAAAATGGGAAAAGGAGAATTAAATGGGGGAGAAATAGAGTGAGGAGAAGGTATTTTTTTAAAAAAAAAAAGAAAGAAAGAAAGAAAGAAAGAAAGAAAGAAAGAAAGAAAGAAAGAAAGAAAAGAAAGAAACAAGTTGTGCAGTGTATAGGTAAGCACTCTCCAAAATGATAGTAACTGAATGTACTGAAAACATGTCCTAATAAAAAAAATAAATTAAAAAACCAAGAATGGAATTTTCCATCTCAGATCTATAGAAAAAAAATTTGTTTCTGGACTTGTCATAATAAAAAAGAAGCTTTGGAGAGAGACACCTATAGTTGTCTAAGGGAATCAGTAAGTGCTTCTCAGGGTACATTAAGATTTTCAAAATAATTAATCCTTTGACAAGAATCCAGAATATTAGTACTTGTAAAGTTGGGGAAATTCATTCAGTCAGAGACACTGCAGGTGCCAACTGTAAAGACTTATAAGAATTTAGGTGTTCTGAAATCATTCAACAACCCTGGATCATATTTTGAATAAGGGTATTGTAGGAAGTTAAGTTCCGGTGGGTATGGGGGCCAGAGAATGATAGTAGTAAAAGTAACAATAGCAAAGACACAGCTAACATTGATTATTTACTTGCTCTTTGAGGCATTAGCAGTTAAACACAAATTATTTCATTCAATTTTTACAATAATTCAGTAATACAGGTAATTTATTAACTCCATCTTTTAGAAGGCGGAAGGAATGTTTATGAGTAAGTGATACACTTCCAATTCACTCAACCTTGAAGTTTAGTGCATCTTTAAACACAGGCACTTTCATTAGGCTCACAATTAAGAATTCCTGAGGGAAAAAACATTAGAAGTCCATGCCACACATTTTCTAAAAAAAATTTTGTTTTGCTGAAAATTCTGAAAAGAAATAATCAAGATTTAGAAGTCAGTGTCTGACATCTTGAGTTTGAGCCTTTGCTTAGATGCTTACATTATGCAATTATAAACCTTGCATATGTAACAATGAGAACATAATTAATAAAAATGAGGGATAGAAGATAGAAGCAAGGATAACTTTATGCATTTTCCAAAGCAGACAATTCCTAGATAGTAAATATAAAATGTAAGTTTATTTTTTTTCTTTTGGCCCCAGGAATTGAGCTTAGGACCTCCTGCCTGTCTGGCAGGTGCTGTACCACTGAGCCATATCCTCGGCCCCTGACATGTAAATTTCAAAATAGGACAATACACAAAACTTGTAATGATATTTTTAAATTCTGTTCTTTTATAATTTTATATTTTAATGATCACTAGTTAATATCTATTTTTTGAGAAATACTTACAATGATGCTAACGCTTCAGTTTTTTTCTGTAGCTATCCACCCCGGGTTAGTGATATTAAAATTAATAATTTTAGCATAATTATTGGCTTGAGAAATTTAACACACTTGTATACAATTTTCCTAATTGTTAATATTTCTTTTTTAAATATAAAAGTGTATCTAAAGTGACGTTCCCTAAATCTAAACATTTTAAAATATTTTTAAATTATTATTATACCTTATTCCTTTTTTCTGGGGAAGATTTGGTATTGTGGAAATTGTGACTGCACAAGATTTATGTGCAATGCCTTTAAGTATTCAAAAGCCTTCATTTTTAAGCCAGAGATTGGCTAGTGCAAAGGTAGTACCTGAAACTAATTTTGAGAGTCTTAATCTGCCTCCTCTGGGGCAGCAAGTACATCTGTGTCCAGTAGCTGCACAGCCAGGAGGTGCAGGGTGGGATCCACCCACTCCTTCTCCACCTGCAGAAACTTAAATACTCTTGGATTTCCAATAATGTTCAACCTCAAGTACTTCCTCAGCTCTCTGTTTGTGGCTATGCTTGCAGTTCTTCCTCGCTGTTTTGGGGGGATTATCAACCTCTAGACAGTTCTGAGTTTTCTGGTTCATTAAACACATCCTATCCAGAGTCTTCATCTGTAAAGCATTCCCATCAAGTTTTCCTAGCTTATCCTTTGCAGGTAGATTCAGAGTTGTGATAACTCCACATGGGTGGGTTGCCCTTTGAAATAATAAGTACAAAATTCAACAAAAGAGCGAGTACCATTTTTTTTCCATATCTGTTACCACCTACATCTTTTCTGTGGACATTTGATTCTGTGCAGTAAAAATGATTCAAATCTGGTTCTAGAACTTCTGAGTTCTTTCCTTTCTCTCTTTGACCTACATCTCAGCTTTAAAATGATGCTGGGATTATGGTTAAAGACAAAAACACAATGTGCACAGTTTTTCTTTCTTTCTCTTCTTAATTTTTATTTTGTTAGCATACATTTACAGTCCATAATGCCTACATGTGTTGCGGGGAGTTGGTACAGATACATAATAATGTCAACCTTAATTATATTTTCATCCCTCTACCTTCCTTGCAGCTTCCCTCTCCTGCTCTTGTTTCCTTTCTCATTATTTTTTCTTCTCTGAATCTCTGAGTCATGGTTATATTTAGAAGGAATGCATTATTTTCAAAGCAATAGGGCTTTGAATTGAGATAAAATTTCTCAATCAGGATAGAGTTTTTTTAAAAAATGCTGCATTTAGAGTTTTCTGTGACATCTTTGAGATTGCCAAAGTATTCCACAAAATGACTCTGAAGGATTTAAGGTCAAGATGAGGGTGAAGAGGTCTCACTAATCTGTACCTGATTCTCCCCAGAATTTCACTGAGAGAAAAAGATACATTGTTTTTTTCTTTAATAAAATGTCATCTGAGCTCAACAGAGTTAGAAACTATAGCTGCAGGGGTATATAATATTAGCCAGGAAGAGACCTTGATCTCAAGACCTCACAATCCAATAGGGCAGATAATCAGAAAATTAAAATCCAAGGAGATAAGAACAACATTGAAAGAGAGCTCATAACTGTTGAGAAGAGCAACCTAACAAAGACTCAGGGGTCAGGGAGTCTTTGGGAGAGATGGCATCTCAGCTGAGGCTTAAAGCTGCCCTGGGAAGAAGCAGGTAAAACTTAATGAAATTCTCAGGGAGAAGATTATGTTTAAACTTCCCAGTAGAATCGTTGTGGATGAAAGTGCTACCTGTTTTCCCTTTGAAACTTTTCTTTTCCCTGAAGCAATTATACAGGCAAAATGTCCTGCCTGAAGAAGAATCAACAGGGATTGGTTTGCAATTTGGATGTACAGTACTAAGAGATACCCTGCAGCCAACACTTCAGAAGGAGGGGTAGAGAGAGATAACGTGGGTAGCACATCCCTAGATGACAGAGAGAGAGAGAGAGAGGAATCTTTCTACTGAGCAGAGTTCCTGGGTTATCAGTGCTATGACTGATGGTGTCAACTTGACATTGTGTTGCTGGTACAGAAAGAACATCCCTGAGGAAGAGGCACTGATTTTAGTTTTGTTTATTCAATTGGGGATGATGTCTTGCTAGGTTTTGATAAATATGCTTAGAAACCACAAGGGATATAGTGATTATATGTATTTGGCTTATTGCAATCTTGCTGTTCCCCACCTGAATTTCTGAGAGGGTCCTGAGTGGTGTATGTTTAAAATACAAACCACTGGACAATCATAATTTTGGTCATTGCCTAATGATGCCTCGCAAAATTTCTTCACCTACTCAAGGCAAGCTGTGTCTATACAAGACAGGCTTTTTTAAAAAGACAACTTACTCCCTGAAATAGATGGGCACTGATATATGAAATTTCTTTAAGTGAGATAAACCTTTCATGCTGCAAATTTCAGCCCAGGCTCACATTGTCAACAGCCCTATGGAGATAAAACTTTTGAATTTAATACTTTCTTGTGAGGGAGTTGAATGAAATCTTTGAAGAGTAATTTATTTATTTTTTCAGTGCAAATAGGACTAGAGCTGTTTGGGGCATAAGAGAGTAAAAAAAAAAAAAGGGAGGGGGGGAAATGGGAAGAAAGCAAGAAGGAAAACATCCCAGGTGACAAGCGAAGAGGGCCTACCCTTCATGACTCTGAGGAGCCTGCCTGAGTTTTAGAGTGGCTGGCTGGCTGCAGCACGCCATTAGGAATGTAAGATGAGGCTGTGTCTACATAAAACATGAAGAAAATCTGTGTACACATGAAGCTGCAAGCAAGAGGTAAGTATACGCTTCCATTTACACAACATGATCCCTTGTACTGATGGGACTGTGAGACACTGGCAGAGTTCATGAAAATGGCAAGGCTCTGTTGTGGTGACGCATGGCTGGAGACCAGGATATTCTGAAGGCTGAGGCAGGAGGAAGGCAGGTTGGAGCTCAATCTGGCTGTCTTAGTGGGACCCTATGTTGAAATAAAAAAATAGAAAGAGCTGGAAATTTGGCTGAATGATAGAGCCCTTGCCCAGCATGACTGAGACCCTGGATTCATTCCTACCACTGGGAGAAGGAAAAAAGACTAAAAAAAAAAAATTGAAAAATGCAAGCAAGTTGAGTTAATTGGTGTTCTTACAAGTGGAGAAAACAGACTGGAGCCAAATATCAGAAAACCATATCTGCTTCATTTGAAAACAAAATTTCCCATCATCTAACCCTCTGGAACACCTTTTCCGACATCAGTAATGGGTGCGTAGCTGAAATGATGCAGTACAGCTTGTCCCAGATTACAATGTTGCCACTCACCAACTCATGATGCTTTAGATTTATAGTGATACAAAAGTATACACACACAGTCACTCTGTTATTTTACTTTTAATACAATATTCAACCAATCACATGAGATAGTCAACACTTTATTTTAAGATAGGCTTTATGTTGCAATTGTAGACTAACGTGAGTATTCTGAGAATGTTTAAGGTAGATGGTCAAGCTGAGATGTTTAGTAAGTTAGATTCATTCAATGAACTTTCTGTCCACCACACTTTATGCTCACTAGCATAAATCAAGGAGCATCCGCATCATGGAAATTACCCTGATTTATCACTAGACAGAGATGGATTTAATCTATGTGATACCACTTATTCTTTGTATATCCTTGTGCTGATAAACTAAATGTCAGTTAGAAAAAAAAAACTATCTCTTTAACATTTATTGTGATGTGTTAAGAAATTCCATAGGAAGAATAGATCAAACTTAATTGCTACTGATGTCATCATTATGATCATTGTTATCATCAGACAAAAGTTTATCAGAAAATGTCCACAGATATTCAACATTGCTTCTATTAAATGCTACCAATAATAGACACAACAATAATAATAACTGATTATTTTTTCTGGAGCAGAAGAATGAAGAGTTTAAAAATTTATGCTTTGAGTCTAAGGGAATGGATGAAATACAGATATCACTTTTTGGAGCTATTTTACTTCTTTGGAACCTAGTTTTCTTTTTTTAATTTTTTAAAAAAATTTTTATTTTATTTAAAAAGAGGGGGGAAAAAGAAAAACAGAAAAAGGGTAGAAACAATACAGAATTTCAAAAAAATAAACAGTAAGAAAACGCTAGTTGTTACATTACATATTGTCTTCTTAGATATAGTTATTCAAGTTACAAAATTAAAGCATGCAAAGTGGATATTCAAACAGTGAGGCTGCAAACAGTTCTGTTCACTGATCCAACAAAAACTTAGCAACATGGTTATCAATCCTACACACTTAAATATACATGCAGTTATATCGTTTAGAGCACCTGCTTTTCCTCCTTTTGCTTTTTTTTCCATTTTTTATTTAAAGAGAAAAAAAAAACAGGAAAAAGGTAGAAATATTACAGAATTTCAAGAAAAGAAGATAAATAGTAAGAAATCACTAGTTGATACATTACACATTGTTCTTTTAGAAATAGTTATTCAAGTTACAGGATTAAAGCACACAAAGTGGACACTAAAGCAGTGAGAGTGCAAACAGATCTGTTCAAAAATCCAACAAGAACCTATAAATATGGTCATCAATCCCACACATCTAAACATACATGCAGCTATATCTTTTATAGTGCTTCCTATTTCCTCTTTTTTTACAATAGCAATTATACATTTTAAAAATTTTATTTAAAGAGAAGAAAAAAACCAAAAAAGGGTAGCAATAATACAGAATTCTAAAAGAAAGAAAGAAAAAAAAGAATGAGAAAAAGCCCCACTAAGATATCAGTAATTTGTAAATTACATATTGTCATCTTGGATGTAGTGCAAGTTACAAAGTTAAAGGGTACATAGCAAATATTCAAACAGTCAGACTACAAACAGTTTTGCTCAAAGATCCAACAAAGATTCAGCAATATGGTCATCTATTTTACACATTCAAACTTACATGCAGTTATATCCCTTAGAGCACTTTCTTTTCCTCTCTTTTTTTATAATGGCAATTACACATTTTGGTTTTATTACACTAGTAGTTCTTATTTACTTTTTACACTAGAGACACAATATGATATTTATAAATATGATTCTTATTTATTTCACTAATGAGGATAGTCTCAAGTTGTCTCCATTTGCCTATGAAGGCCTCAAGATCATCCTTTTTTATAGCTGAGTAATATTCCATTGTATAAAAATGCCACATCTTTTTCATCCACTCTGCAGTTGATGGG